>APFE031581498.1:106236-123566 GCA_000404065.3 Pinus taeda
ATCTATCTTCAAATCATCCATCTTAGCTTCCACGTCATTCATCTTAGCTTCTACACCTTTCTTTAAACAATCCATCTTAGATTGTATTCCTTTTTGTGCAAGTGACACTTGTTGCACTTGGTCTCGTAATTTTGATATATCATGTTGCATTTCTTCCTCTTCTTCATGAGTCATGCTAGAGCTTTCAGGTCGCCTACTAGGTGTTTCCATTTTCTTTCTTCAGGGCATCAATTACTGATAATAATGCTTCACTATGCCCTTTGAATTCCTACAAAATAATTTTTCAAAGCAAGCTTAAGAAAACATTTAAAAAAATATACACACAATTTTACACTTTGTAGGAGCTCGATATTGCCTCTGATGTATCTCTGTAATTTCGAATCATCCAGTTCTGAAATTGCGAGCTACGGTAGCCCTCTGTGTCCTCTTTCCAATGGCACTAGTCTGACCCCAATTGGATTATCCAATGAAGAGTTATACCAAATCTCCCACAGTGACCTAATTATATACTAATTCAGTAGAGCGAACTTGTATGATGTGCCAAGTGTCCCTGTTTTGACCTTTGGCCCTGAAAAATATATGCAAGAAACTACAATCCATCCACTTTCTGTACCTTCTTATGAAATTTCAATCTAATGCTCAGAGAGAAAGTTATGACGATTTTCCCCAGGTCACCTGTTTCGAATGTAATTCAGGATTCTGCAAAAGGACCAACTTCCTCAGATCATATCTCTGCAGACATAGAGAAAAAAGCTCTAAAATTTGGACCCGAGATTTAGTGCAATATCTTCTCAAATGGATTTTCTTTTCGACTTCTGAAACGTCGCAGAAAAAAGTTATATCGAGAATGCCACGATGACCTATTTGGAGCAGTGAAAACCTAGAATCCAAAGCTCTGATACCAAATGTTATGAAACCAGCTCAAGAAAAGATAGAAAAGATAGATCAATGCCTTAGAATTTAGCCTCTTCGAGGGGGCAACCTCATTTACATTACATAAATGTACAATTCTTCGATGATTCAAATGAAAAGACCTCCTCTCTATATAGGAGTCTAAGGGGTCATAACATGATAAGAGCCTACATAACAATAATAATGTAAGGGCACAATAATAACAATAGTGGGCTTCTATGGGGCACAATAGTAACAATATGGGCACTACATGGGTGCATTAATATAATAATTGGGTTGTACTAATAACAATAAAGGGTTACACTGGTAGTATAGGGGCCTAACAACATGGCTATCTCCTGCCTCCACATCATCCTCGCCATCCTCCTCTCCACTGCTCTCAAAGAATACCTCAATAAAATGTGCTTTACCAGCAGCACATCTATGTCCTGGTGCCCATGGTTCCTGACAAGTGAAGCACAACCGCTTCTTCTTCAGCTCCCTCCTGGCATCATCGTCAAGCTGTAGTCGTCCTGGATTCCCCTTTGGAGGTGGAATCCTCACATCCTTCCCCTTAGATTGGAAAGTCTATCTCTGGGGGTAAGGTGTCCGGGTCCTAAGTAAGACATCATGTAAGTCTCAGGTCTTGATGATAGCATCCTGGAGTGTGGCTGGTCTAGTGGATCAGACTAAACTCCGAAGTGGCTCTGCTAACCCCTCAACATACATATAGACCCTCTGTGTCGTGGATAGGTCTGACACCATCATGGAGACCCTCAAGAAATCTGCAATGTAGGTCTCTGGGCTCCCTATTTGTTTGAGCCTTGTCAGCTTAACAAAATGTTGCTCTAGATCCCTCCGATCAAATCGCTCCATCAGTCTCCTAGTAAACTCAGTATGTGTCATCATTGTGGAGTTCCCTAGTGTAACCATCCCATGAAACCACCAATCTTGGGCCTCACCATCCAAATGCAATGTTGCCACCTTAATGGCCTCTGTCTCCGACATCTAGTTAAGCTAGAAATAAATGTCTAGCTTCTCCACCCAATAATTTACCAAACTATTTGATGAACCATCAAATGTAGGCTAGTGGAATCTACTCACTGCATGGTGCGTGTCACCATCATGTTAATGTCGATACCCTCTGTGATAGTCGTGGGGTCTACTATCCTGCTGGAACTAAACAAAATCTTTGAATGAGAGGGATTCCCTAAACTCCTACCCATAGGCCTAGTACTTTGCAAAATAATTTCCCATATGTCCAGGCTCTACCTCCTACTAGGCTACGACCCCCGTGTTGGCTCCTAAGAAAGTGGGCATGGTAGAGCATGTAGGGGCATGTGAGGCCACCTACTGCACAGTATCACACTGCTCTGGAAAATGATGGGATGCACTCGATCCCTCACCAACTTGAAAAACATGTGGGCTCTCATGTTGTCTGGCCTCTACTGCCATGAATCTTTGCCCCATCATCTCAACCTGCCTCGACAAATCCTGCACGGATTTGAGGAGAATATCTACAAATCTCTTCCCGTCATCATCTGCCATCGGATCCTCCTACTCCACATCCACCACAATCTCCTCTTGTTATGTGTCCACCACTGGAACACAGTGTCCCTCTCCATAAGTGTTCTCCAAACTACACCCGGTGTCTATGTATCTCTGAACTCTATAACAGATATAGGGTTTTTCCCCCGGTGTCATAGATTGTTGGCTCCATAGGCTGAGCCAGATCTATGCTCTGATACCATTGTAATATTCCTAACCCACAATATTACTCAAACCCCAGCAAAAACTCCAACCAAATATGTGCAAATGATATAATAACCCAGAAGTGGTAAAATAATAGTGGAACAACATATAATAATGTAAATTGGAAATATAAGCATATACACAAGAAATGCAACGAGAAATGCTAAGCCATTTTATTATATTGGGTAATAAATGAGTACAAGAGGTGATTAGATAGATTTCACCTCGACTTGCACAAGTCAAGTGAAGAAATACTCTCAGAATGATAAGAATGGCCTCTCTGTGTGGATGTTGTTGTTGTGTTGTTGCTGCTATAAAAAAAATGATGATTTGGGGCTGCTCCCCTCCTTGGAAAAAGATGAAACTCTGGATTTGGGCTCTATTCAAGAAACCCAGAAAAACCTAGAAATATTTCTTGGAATGGCCTCACACTGATCTGCATCCCAACTGCTGGGAAAATGTTGTGCTGCTACTGTTTTTGAAAATCGAATGAGGATTTTGGGTTGCTCCCCTCCTCGGAAAAGGCTGAAACTTTGGAATCAGACTCTACTCACAAAAACCAGAAAAACCCAGAAAGCTTTTCTGAAATGGCCGAACCCTGAAAATCACTCCCTTGGGGTTCTGCACAGTTCCTCAAAGTCGCTAATAAAACTGCTGCTAAAATGCTGATGAAACTACTACTGAAATGCTGATGAATCTACAACTAGAATTCCAATGAAAATACCTTACCCGAGCAGGCACTCGAAGTCCCCCAAGACTAACGATGAGATCTCCGTACGGAGACACTCAATGCACTAAACAATGCTGCAGACTAGCTAAACAGCCAGCGTGCTCTAAGTCGAAATGACTATCAAAAATGATCATAACTAGAATGATCCAAAATGAGGGGGCTCCTCTCTATTTTATAGCCTCTGCCTCTCACAATCCCTAGGCTCACCTCCTCCTGCGTGATTGCCCTCTTGCCATGTGTTCTTCCCTCTTGCGGAGTCCCTCCATGTGTCTGCGTGGGCTCCATTTCTGCGTCCCCCTTTGGCCCCCTTGGCTCCCCTCTAAGTCACAATGTTGTGCTACTAGGAAGTGACTTTTTATACTAAAAGTGAGTTATGTCCCCCATCCTCACTTTTTTTATTTACAAATAACTATAGAAGGCAAAAATTGAACAAAATCGAATATTCTAATTAGCCATTGCTAATTAGGAATATTACAAATTAATATAGCCTTGTCCAGTAAATAACCTTACTATGAATATAAAAAAGAAAAATATATATATTTAACCTTCTCATTCATGCAATCTTTGGATAAAAATCATGGTGAATGTACTTACCAGACCTTTATAGTTTTGAAAAAAAAAATATGATATTACTTCTTCTGCCTTTAGGTTTTCAATTTCTTTGTCTCCTACTACTAATGGTATTCAAAACAAAAAAATTCCTTTGTTTGTAAAACTGGGTTAAAAAAAACTCTCACTATGTGAAAAACCATGTAAAAACATCTCCATTGCAAAAATATCTCATTGTTTGCAAAACTGTGTTTAAAAAAGCTCTTTGTTTCCAAAATTTCCCATAAAAATCAATGAAAAACCCTCGTTGTTTGTAAAATTGCATACAAAATTGCTTACTGTGTATACAAAAGGATGCTCACTGTGTTTTTTTTATGTGCGAAATTTGGCAAACTACGTTTAAAAATGTATGAGGAAATCTTTTCTGGAATGATATCTGAGCTACAAATGACTATCGAAACCTTGTAGAGATTATATTGTTAAGGTTTGTTTTCTCCTGTGTAAACATACAGCCCTAGTTAAACTCTCTTTCTCCAACAATTTGAAAAATCATTGATTGACAGGTGGCATAGCCTTTTTAAGGTGATAGAGCATTGCTAATCTAGGAATGAAGTCGTGTTTCTCTCATAGTATGAAAATTTTAAATAAGAACTTAATTTGAACCCTTTTCAAGAGAATAACGCAATATTAGAAATATTTTATCTATTGAGAAGACCTCAAGATCTACTCTTACCTGATCACTATGCAATTTATGGGATTTGATGGAGAATATGTCTGCTTAGCACAAAGGAAATATCAGTTTGGCATTCTCCTATCTCTCATCCTTTTAAACACAATGCTCCTCCTTATTTATCCACGCAATTCCTTATTCTATCTCTATTGCACAGGGTTCTCCTCTTTGCACGTATTTCTCTTTCAATCTCTGGATATTTATCAGACAAACATGGTTTATTTTATCGTGTTTTCTTTAGGTTGTGGATAAACAATGAATATGTGGTGTCCTTTGATTCGGAGTTAGGTTATGATGGAACTTAGCTGTGATGATGAAGAAAATGCGCAAACAGTGTTCAACTATGCGTGCAAACCTTTGGAACATATTTTGACCATTTTCTGGTGTGTTTTTTCAATTTGACTAGATGACTGTTCATCCTGCCGCTTGTACCTTTGGATGCCACTTTTTTCACTTGATGCATCGTGGTTTTATACTCTTATCACCGCTTTGTAACACAAGTGTTATCCATTGTACATGTCTCGACACTTGTTTTGTTTCTTGTTAATGTTGCATCATAGCTCATAACTGCTTGTAGTTTAGAGCTTTCAATACTTATCACTATTAGGACTAGTCTATGACTTTTGTATTGCATGCTTTCTTGATTACGAATTATGCTTGTTCATTGTGCATTTTTAGATCCATTATACTTTCATTGCATGTTGCATATTAATTATTATGTCTTTATCATTGCATACTTGCCCTTTTTGTTGTGTCATCATTTGCATATACTTATGCATTGATTTGTTTTGAAATGACCATAATCTTGGGTCATTTCAAATCAAATTATTTTTGAAATGAGATGTTAAGTATATTTGTAATGATAATAACTCTCTTTTTTTCTTGTTTTGTATGCATATTAGACTGATCCTTCTTGTTTTGTAGGAAATTTTCCATGAGGCAAAAAAGGAATTGGTCGAAAAAGGAGATGTGGGTAAAAATTTTGGTAAAAAATGCAATGAATATGGTTTAATGAATGATGAATTGTTGAATGTAAGGTTATAATAAGGTTAATGAATGTGATAATGTGAAAGAATAATGTAAGAGGTAAATGTATATAATGTAGGGTGATGTAGGATATAGGGTAATGTAGGATAATCTAGGATGATATATACATGCATAGGGGTACTATATATTCAAGTTTAAACTAATTTATCAATCTTAGAAAAAAATTCAAAATTGAAGGTATTAAGAATACTTTAAACTTACAATACTTTCATTTCACTTGATATCTCATTGTCAATGTTTTTCTTCTGTTGATGATGACTTTAGCTCTTTTGTCAACACTTGACCTTTTGCTAATGATGACGACACTTTGACCTCAAAATGAATTCTACTAAATGATTTTGCTAGATTGTAGATGCTTGTAGTTTCTTCTCGAATCCCTTTGATGTTGATTTTAATATGAATAATTAGGTCCCTTCTGTAATAACATATGACATTGATCTTGTTCATGTCCCCTAGTCATAAATATTGATTATGATATCTCGGGTCCCTTCTGCAATACAGTTGCTTAACATTAAACCAGTTGCATATTTTGTTCGTTTATTATGAATCTTCCCCCTTGCTGATCTTGAGACTTGTCCTCAAGTCTTTGAGTATTGGAGGATGATTCTGCATAATGAAATTGTAAAAAATAAAATATAATTCATTTTGGCCAAACAAGTTGGTTTTCCAATATGAATTCAAGTTTGTATTGCGCCAGTGTCCTGGATTTTCACAACCAAAGTCCTTTATTATTTTCTAACTTTTTTTTCTTTTTTTTTTTATTCAGGAAGTAGGGAAGGCATATCACTATGTTGTTCCAGTACTTCCATATTGTTTTATGTTGAGACTCTCTTCAGAAATTCTTCTTTATTGATAGACTTATTATAAACTTTGATTCTATGACCATTAACTAGAAATGAAATGGTGGTTTCATTAATTGTCTTGATCTTGACAGCTCCATTATCAAAGATTTCTTCTATCTCATATGGCCCAAGCCAATGAGTAGTAAACATAGCTTTGAAATCTTTGTAATTAGAGTCAAAAAGAAGTGGCTAGTATCCCTTATGAAACTTATTTTTTTTTGATAAATTTTTCATATCATTTGATTCTCTATTGTTGTACTAGTAATGCATGCTCAATTGCTTGTTGTCTGATTTCGTCTAGTTCATTCAGCTACATAATTATCTGCTATTGGGCTTCTAATAGGTCCAATCCCAATTATGTTGCAAGTTTAAATGTATGAATTTGAAATTTGATTGATAACAAAACTTCTTTACCATATAGCAGTTGATATGGGTTGAATCCAGTAGTATTTCTCCATGTAATTTTGTATGCCCATAATGCATCTTTTAATTTGTCTAACCAATATTTTTTGTTCATTTGCATTGTCTTTGTCATGATGTTTACCAGAACCTTATTGGTAGATTCCACTTGTCCATTTGCTTGAGAATGATATAGAGTAGACTTTCTATGCTTGAGTTTGTATTTTTCTGTAAGATCTCAAACAAGTCTAGAAGTGAACTGCGATCCCTTGTCTATAACAATTTGTCTTGGAACTCCAAAACTTACAAAGATTTCTTCAAAGAGGAATGAAACTACTATTTCTTCTATTGCTCGTGTCACTTCTTTCACTGCCACCCATTTTGTAACATATTTTGTGCACACTAAGATGTACTTATTTCCATTTGAAGGTGGGTTAAGAGGTCCCACAAAGTCAAGAACCCATTTTTCAAATGGTTCTATAAGTACTTGTGGTTTCAATGGCATCTGATCTGATACTATAGGTTTTCTAGTTCCTTGATAGCTATCACATCTTTTGACATAGGCCTTTGAGAACTTGAAAATTGTTGGCCAGTAGTAGCCAAGCTTAATCACCTTGTATGTTGTTCATTTATCTGCAAAATGGCCACCACACGGTTCATCATGACATTCTTTTATAATATAAAGAATTTCATCTTCTCTTACACATTTTCTTATATAAATATCAATACCAGTATAGAAGAGGTCACCATTGACCCAACTATATCTAGCACTCTCTTTGATTATTTTTATTTTCTATTTTTTAGTGAAATGAGATGGTAATATTCCAGAAGATAAATAGTTAGTTGTATCTTCAAACCATGGGGTTTTAGTTGTTATAGAAAATAGATGTTCATCAGGAAAGTTGTATGAAATAGGAATAATATCATCAGGAGAATGAAGTCTTGACAGGAAATATGCCACTTGATTATCTTTTCCTAGTCGATCTAGAATAGTGAGATTGAATCCTTGCATTAGTAACAACCATCTAGTAATTATGCCATTGGTAATTGTTTTTTCCATTAAATATTTAATGGATGAGTGATATTTATGAATAAACACTTGATAACCTATTATATAATGCCTAAATTTATTAATTGTATGCACAACAACTAGCATTTCCTTTTCAGTTACTGTATAGTTTAATTCTGTCGGAGTAATATTTTTGCTAATGAAATAAATGGCATAGTTAAAGTGATTTTCTTTTTGTCTTATAGATGTTCCTATATCTATATCTGATTCATTAGTAGATATGTGGAATGGAAATGACCAATTTGGTCCTCTAAGAATGGGTACTGTAGACACTTTTTCTTTCAGTTTTTCAAATGCATTTTGACAATCTATAGTCCATTGAAACTCAATGTCTTTTGTAAGTAATTTGATTAAGGGTAAGGCTATTTTTTTGAAGTTTTCAATTAATATTCTATAATAGCCTGTATATCCCAAGAGACTTCTTACTTCATTCTATGTTGTTGGTGGCATTAATTTTACAATGAATTTTATATTTTTTGGATCCACTTTTATTCCAGACGATGAAATATGGTGAACCAACACCATCCCTTCAGTTAGCATCATAAAACACTTTTCATTGCTAAGATATATATTTGTGTCAATTCATATTTGTAAAACCTTTTCCAAATTTTTTAAACAATAATCAATTGTGTTCCCATAAACAGTAAAATCATCCATGTATACTTCTACACATTCATGTATAAGATTAGCCAAAATGGCTAGGACTGTTCTTTGGAAAGTAGAAGGTGCATTATATAGTCCAAAAGGTAACACATTGTAAACATATGTACCCCATGGAAAATTAAGTTTCATTTTATCTTGTTCCTCTAATGCTATCTTGATTTGATTATAACCACTAAATCCATCAAGAAAGGAGAATAACTTTTTCCCTACCAATGAGTCTAGTACTTGATCAATGAATAGTAGTGGGAAATGATCCTGAAGTGTTTACTTATCTAGTTTCCTATAGTCTACACAAATTCTCCATTTTCAGTTTTTCTTAGGAACCACAACTAAGGAAGAAACCCACTGACTATCAGAGATGGGGTAGATAAATCCTACCAATAATAGTTTCTGCAATTCTTCTTTCACTATCTCCTTCATCATTGGATTCATTCTTCTTTGCGGTTGTCTTATCGGTTTGATAGTTTCATCTATGTAAATGTGATGGATATATGTTTTTGGATGGATTCCCTAGATATCTATATAATACCAAGAAAAGATTTTGAATAGTTCTTTAATTGTAAAATTACTTTTTCTTCTTGTGATGATTGTAGATTTATACCAATGTTAAGATTTCTTCCAGCGCTAATTTGAATCAGTCTACTTTGAGAATTTGTTATTGTGTTAACACGAAAAATTGCTTCAAATAATGTTTGTAGTGAATTAATGGTGCAAGTTTCTTGTAAACATTGATTTAGCAATTGAATTGTAGCTTCATATTGATTTGTTCTTAGCTTCTTTGGAATGTCACATTCTGAAATGAAAAGATCCATTAAGTCTTGATTATCCTCTTATCTAAGATCAAAAGCTTGATTAATACTTAGAATTGGTTGAATTTCTTCTTTCTGTTCATCAGACCAAGATAATAAAGAATGATGTTTAGTAGGATATTGGGCAGGAGAATAGAGTGTTATGTTCTTTCTTTCATTTCCATGTGATATGATCATACTTCCTGATCTACATCCAATAAAGGTATCAACTCTAGCTAACCATGGTCTGCTAAGAATTAAATGATGGCCTCATCAATTTGATTTTGGTTGTAGGGTTAGGAAGTCTACAAGGTATTCCAAATAATCCAAAGGAACAATGATGTCTTTGAGTAATCCTTCTAGTACTACTTTGGATCTGTCAACTAGTTCCAGAATTGTAGTGGTTGGTCAGATATTCAGCAAGTTCAATGTTTCATGGTTTCTATTGTCATAACATTGATAGCTGCTCCTAAGTCAATTAGAGCTTTATAAACTGAAAAATTGTTGATTGAAATGGTTACCATAGGTATTCCGGGATCAACATATTTTTCAATTGTGGTTTTTATTGACATTAGACTAGCCAATTTCATAATGACATGAATTGTAGGTGGATCCTCTTTTCTTTTTGTAGTTTTCTTTGTGCATAATTCCTTAATTGCCTTTGTATAAATAGGAATATCTTTGATAGCTTGCAACAAAGGAATTTTGACATAAGAATTCTTTAATTAATCCAAGATATCAAGTTCAGGAAGAGAAATTGAAGTTTTCTGCTCTAATAACCTTTCTAGGAAAGGTGGTGTTTGAGTCATAATAGTTTTAATTTTTTGAATTTGATTCTTTAGATTAGATTTTTCAGATTGTTCTCCTTCTTCAATTTGTTCTTCTATAATCATAAGAGAGTATTTTTGTAATAATTTCCCAAACCTCAAGTGGATGTTTTGAATAGGAAGAATTGAATATGATGTTCCTTCCTTTGTATTGTAGATTGGCCTCTCCACTTTGTTGCTTGGATTTGCCACTGGCTGGGTTGGTAGTTGAGTTGGTCTAGGTGGTGTTTGGTTAGAAGGAAACGGAAGCTGCTGAGGTTGAGTTAGTGCAGGAATTGATTGTTGTGTGAATGTATTTGATTGAGGGGATTACTGGAATTGCTAATATGGAAACGATTGTTGAGGATATGGTTGTTCATATGACTATTGAGGACAAGATTGATATTGTCATTGATATGGTTATTGAGGATAAAATTGTTGGGAAGGTTGGGCTCAATAAGCATATCCATGCCAAGTTTGTGAAAGTTTGTTTTGGTTTTGATGAGGAGGTCAATCCTGCCATGGCATAGGAGCATTCCATGAAGTTTGGGCATGATTTTGAGTAAATTGTTGAGGTAAATTTTGAGGCATACTTGTAAACCGTGGTTGTGAAGGTCTTCTTGGTGCCAAGTAATAGAGAGAGTCAATTCGTTGACTTTCACATATTGAATTTTCTTGTAATTCCTTTAGCTTTAGGCAATTATCAGCTAGATGATTTTCAGTACAAAGTCCACAAATTTGAATACCATCTAAATGACATTCCATTAGTGGATGTTTCTTCCTACATTTAGGATAGAAAATTGATAGTGATAGATCTTGTTCATCCTGTTTTTTCTTAGCCTTAAATACATCAACTTTTGTTCCCAATGTCCTCAAAATATTAGTTTTAAAATTCTCAAACAAATTCCCTAATTCGACTCTTGTTATTCTTCATGTTGCTGATTTAGTAACTTTTGAATTTACATCTCTTTTTCCACTTTTTTCTCTACCTCTAGAATACTTTTGACAAAATTCTGCAATTTCATCAAATGGAAAATATGAGATGTCTCCTTTTCCCATCACATTAAGAATATCAAGATACTCATCTCGTATTCGTTTGAGAAAAAATGTTCTAATGGTATCAGGATTTAGAGAATGTTGTTTGGATTTTTGTAAGTTGTAAAGAAATAATTCGTAGTATTCGTCCAAAATCTCATCTTCGTGTTGAGACATCTTAAAAATATCTTCTTTTGAATCTCTAGGCCTACAATAGGCTTGATACTTCTTAAGAAAAAATTTCCTCATGTCTTCCCAAGAAGTTATAGTGTGTTCTCCTAATCCCATAAACCATTTTAATGCAACTACTTTAAGAGTAGCAGGAAGAGGACAAATCTTATGTGTATCATCAATATAAACATAAGTATAACTTAAGATATCAATTTCAAACATGAATGAATCAAGATCTTCAGAATACATTCCATAGAAATTTGGTAAAACCGAAGGTGGAATATTCTTCATTTTTACCTCCTCTCCAAGAATTGCTGTAGTATCTAAAATTGGGAATCCAAAAGTAGCTTCTTCATCATTTTCTATTTTTGCATCTTGTTTTCTCTTATGATCATATTCTCTTTCAACTTCATTCTCTATTTTCCTTTCTGCTTCTCTTCTTGTCTCTTCCTCCCTCTTTATTTTCCATTCTTCTTGTTGCTTTTCATATTGTACCCTTTGTTTTGGAGTGAGTATTGGGATGTCAGATCCTTGCCCTTCTTCTGCCATATCTTTTTCGGCAGTTTCTAATGTTTTAGTAACAAATTGAGACTGTGTATTTTCAACTTTTTTTTTTTTTTGTTCAGAAATAGTTTCAAAGATACGCTAATCTATTTGTTCAAGAATATGCTGATCAATTGGTTTTCTTAATTCTCTTTGCTTTCCTATGGAAGATGTTCTTGTTTGCTTTTGTTTTCTTTTTACTTCATAATCTAACAAAGTTTGTCTTTCAACAAGTGTTAACCTTTGTCATGAATGTTTCTTTCCTCTAACTCTTCCAAGGTTGGCTTTCTAGCAATATGTGTAGTTAATTCGAATGTAGGTAGTCCTAGTTCTAACAATGGTTTAATAGTTTGGGGGTCTTGTTTTATTTATCTACCCTTTTCATGTCTTTTTCTAGTCATATAGAATCATAATGGAAAAATCCTAATGACAAATTTTTTATTTTTTGTTTTTGTTTAAAGATTCCTATTTTGATTAAATCTCAATGTGCTTCCCCAGTAACAAGGCCAAATATGTCAGGTAAATTTACTAAGTAAACTAACGCATGTGTTTTACTTGTGAATCTGGGTTTGTAGACTTGGAAGCATGTCCAAAGTATATGGATTTTAGGTAAAGTAACTTTTGGAAGGCAAGGCTCAAAGGTTAAGGGAAATGCATATGACAAATAAGTTATAAGTTTAAAGAAACAAAAAAAAGGTGTCTGATTCAAGATGTAGTAAGCGAAGGAAGAGGCTCCTAACTTAGGAGGTCTTAATTTTCCTTCCCCACAGTTAAGTCCTCAAGAAGAGAAACGAAAGAGAAATAGTTTGTGATGTGTAGAAAGCAAGAGAAGAGCCTCCTAAGTTAGGAGGTCTTGGTTGTCCTTCCTCGCAATTCTACTCCAACAACATTACCATTGCATCAAATCATAAATTGGAATTTAAGAAACAATTCAAGAAATGCAAAAGGATGATTTTTAGTTGTGATTCATAATTTGATAGAAAGAGAATTTAACTTAAATCCTTGGTTGTCCTTTCATACAAAAATTATATTTTAAACCAAAATAATCCAAAAATCATACAAACATCATAACACATCTAAGTAATTGAATCATAAAACTAAAACATGAAATATTGAATCAAAACGATGCTAATTTATACAAAATTTAACCAAAGTGTATGTAGCTTGCTAATGGGGCCTTCCAACCTTACCTTGTACACTTGAAGAAATATTCAACTAGAACTAACTTAATAAAGAATCCATAGCATGAACAACAAATAGAACAGTAGAAATGATTATTCAAATTATCTCCAAAGTCTCTAATAATCCTAATACAAAATTACACTCCTTTTAAATGGTCCATAAACTCTGTTTAAATAACAAAATCATAAAAAAACTTTGTTATAATGGCTCTAAGAGCCTTATCGATCCTAATCCATCCATACATGTTAAAATCATCAATTCTGGTTCACAAAAATAGGAAAAATCCTACCAAATAATAAATCTAATCCTTTTTACTAGGAATTCCTAAATGACCGAGCTTGTTTTTGCTCAGTTTGATTGAACCAATACGTGTTTCTTCATCTATGGTTGCTAATATTTCCAAATATTCTCTCATATATTTCCCAGGTGTCCTACACATATGACCTCCATGAAGCTATTACATGAATTTTGAATGCAGTCCAAATTTACTCTTAAAACCCAATTTTTACAAAAATTCCAAAAATTGAAAAACTTAATTTAGTTACCTGAATATGAAAAATAGGACTAAAATGAGGCATATGTATGTTAAATAGGATGGAATATGGTGGTAAATAAATGGATTTAAGAGAGGCAAAGATGACCAAAATTGAGGGCCAACATACCACTTGTACCAAGCACCACCTACACAACGTGTGCACAACATCACATGAACACAACACCACCTGCACATTGTGTACACAACACCATATGTACATTGCACCACTATACAATGTGTACACAATACCACACACACGACATGTACGCAACACCACATGTATGCAGCACCACATGCAAGACATGTACACAAAACCACCTACACATAGTGCCACTTGTACAACAGGTACATAGCACCATCTATATCCAACGTTGAATATGAAACATTCATACAACACTATCTATACTAACACCCTATATAATATTACATAAACAACGTGTACGGACACTGCATATGCACAATATTGCATGTGCACAACCATCACAGATGCAACATGTACAACTACAAACACAACTCGTTGACACAAATCTGTAAGAAACCTACAAATTAATTAAAATATATGAAGAAACAAACATAAGAGAAATCCAAGAATAAAAATAGATGTTAATTTAGACAACTCATATGACCAAGATGATTCTTGCATTAAATTCCTATTTTTGAGAGGACCAAAATTGACCTAAAGATCACCCTATTTGGTCAAGCAAAAGTTGATTTTTGAGTTATTTTATTCATACATGTATTATGGAATGGGTTGGCCCTAAGAACATGTGAAATTGGTTACATCAGCCTCAACCCCAAGTGAACCCTCAGGAAAGCATATAAATAGAAGCAACCTCAAGCTCATTTCATCACATTGATCAAGTCATCTTCAATTATTTTTTTTGTCTTGGTTCGCATAGGTTTGACAGAAGGAGTTCGCGTAAGGGTCTAAAATCATAGGGGTGGAGTTCGCACTGATCTAGGGCTTTCTAATTCCTAGACGCTAACATGGAACTGGGCATTTTAGTCCCTAAAGACTGGAACACATTCATCGATACAACATCCAAAGACCCCTAGATGCTGGCATAGAATCTTAAGAGAGTGCCCAGGATTTCAGAAGCAGATCTAAAGGTGTTGGTCCCAGACTGCTTGTACAGAGTGGTCTTGAGAGTGACCAAACTATCTTGAACACTCGCACAGTAACTGGAAGAGAGCATCCAAGGTTTTTGAGAATATCTAGGGGAGTTTGACCCCATATGCATGTAAATATTCTTCTTGAGAGAGTTTGAGTAGTCACAGGTGCCCTCACACAATTTCTAGGGCATTTGAGAGAGAGTCTAGAGAGTTTTAGAAGCACACAATCAATTTTAATAAGAACATCCAGGGTTTTGAATTTGGGTTTGAAAGTTGGCTTTAGATGGCTTTAGATATCTATTAGATCTGGGTTTCTCTCTTCTGGTATATAGATCTGTACATCTATTTTGCAAATCTACACTACAAATATATGTATTGGGCTCATTGTACTCTCCGCTGAAAACGTTTTATGAAAATCTATCAAAGAAGAATATTTGAAATGGTTTCCCCCTTGTGGAATTTTTCCCTAGCCTGGGACCAATTTGTTTTCTCTTATGGTTGTGTTCTTGTCTTCTTTGTCATTTCATATATTGTTCTATCTTCAGTTACAGTTTATGATTGGTTACATTGTTATTAATTGGATGCATTGTTAATGAAGAAGTAAATTGGGCTAAAGTAATTGATATAACACCCAATAATCAAAAAAATTAACATGGTTTCAGCAATGAAGTGAAGGGAAAGCCTAAAAGAATACAAGAATTGAATCCTTCTTTATTAGAAAGAATATTTCGTAATCAAGATCATGATGTCTTCCACCACCTTCGAGGAGCATGAAAAGTTGGGTTATCCATCAAAATTTGTTGCATGAAAAGTTAGATTGAATATCACAACTGGCAACAATGCTATGTTGGAATACATATAGGGAAGGATGTCTGAGCATCCATAAAATGCTTCTTCTTCCCTCAAGAATAGATACAAGTAAGTTGAGTGCAACGCAAAACAAATTATAGTTGATGGTTTACAAGATCATTTACTAACATATGTTGGGATTTAAGAAATTCTAAAGAGATGTATCATAAGATATCCATCATGTATGAAATAAAAAAATTGAATGAGATAATCACCTTGAAATATCAACTCAAGGAAACCAAGATGAAAGAAGGAGAGGTTGTTCAGCCCTACATTATGAGGATATCATACCTTAGAGATCAACTGTAGGGAGTTGGAGAAAATGTGCTTGACAGGGAAGTAGTAATTGTGACTCTTATAGGTCTCCCTCCTATTTGGTAAACCTTTGTTACTACAATCAGAAGCAACAATGTCGGGCCTCCATCTTTTGATGAAATCATTCAGAAGCTTACTCAAGAGGAATCAAGGATGATAGCAAGAGGAAGTGCTCAAAATCATGAAGAGGGAGAGGATGTTGCATATATCTGTCATAATAAAAGGAAGAAGGAAAAAGGAGGTCTATCAAGGAAGCCTCCTTCTCAAAATTCAAAAGGAAGGAATTACATATCGTTATCTCATATTGAATGCTACAATTTCCATAATAAATGTCATTATTCTCGTGACTATCTTGAGAAGAGAGAGAGGCGACGTTAAAACACCAAAAGCAACAACAATAATAAAAGAAGAAAATACAATCAAAGGAATAACCATGATAGAAGATATGAAAGAAGAAGAAGAGACTCCTAAAGTGACCATGAAGAAGATCATCCTACTAAAAAGAAGTCAAGGGCTACCAAGTATGAAAGTAATGTTGTAAATAAATCTAAATACATCCTTATTTTTTCCCTTAGTAGTTCTCCTCCACCAAATTCATGGGATAGTTGGTTGGTTGATAGTGGGGCCACTCATCATTTCTCTAGATACAAAAGTCCTCTCTAATCTAGTAGAGAGGGATACGAAGTTGAAGATCATTCTTGGAGACAACTCCACTCATCCCTTGAATGGCTTTGGGTCCAACAAATTTCAGCTAAATTTTGGGAAATCAGTTTTGTTGCTTGATGTTATGTATGTACTAGGATTAATGAAGAATATGTGGTCCATATCTACATTGGAAGATAAATGGATGAGGGTTTTCTTCATCAAAGGAAAATTTTTAACTTGGATTTTTGATTCACCTGTGAGAGATGCATTCACATTAGGATCAATATTTGAAGGACTCCATAGAGTCACTGGAAGACCACTTCTAGCATTGGTTCTGTTAGGTTCCTATACCAATAGGTTTCATCTTTCATGATTGACAGTGGAAAGGCTAAATATGTTCATCATTGCAGGCTACAAAGGTTCCATATTTTGTATACATCCTACAAAAATTAAAAAATTAAAAGAGGGTATGCCTTAAAAGAATAATCAAAAGGCAAGAAAATCAAGTGGCCAGTCAAAATGCCACTACCAGTTTATTTGGCAGTATAAAGTTCTGCAAATACTGCTGCTAATCACACTTGATGGATGGCCCAACAATCTAAACTGGACCATGCCATGGTTAAATTGCTTGCTGCAGAATAGAGAATGTTCCCTGACCAAAAAGCTCAAGCTTGGC
>APFE031581498.1:123576-135146 GCA_000404065.3 Pinus taeda
AAATCAAGTGGTCAAGAGAAAAGTGAAAATGAACCCCAAACTAAAGACCAGGAAAGTGGCCAGTCAAAATGCCACTACTATCTTTTGGGCAGTATCATGCTCTGCAAATACTGTTGCTAATCATACTTGATGGATGGCCCAATAGTCTAAATTGGACCATGCTATGGTTAAATTGCTTGCTGCAAAATAGAGAATGTTCCCTGACTAAACAGCTCAAGCTTGGCAGATGACTAGCTAGGTAGAGAAATAAAGGTGCCCAACTGCTTAATCTGGGGCCTTGGAAGAAATAAGGGTAGGTTTTAGATAGGAGGGCAGTCAAAAGAAAAAGAGGACAATCAGGGTTTGCTAATTCAAGTGCACCCACCTTTGAAGAAAAAATGTTAGGATTAATAGGATGGGTAAGTAGTGCAAGGTTGCAGAAATGAAGGGCCATCATCAATTGGCTTATTAAGTGCAAAAACTTATGCCACTCAGGGTATTGGCATCAAAAGCAAAGAGTGGAGGATAAGCATTGGAAGCATGTCTAATTTCCCCTATTTTCCCCCAAACTTTATTTTACTAACACCCCCAAGGACCTTGAGATCTTCTCAGGTGTCCAGTTCCACTTCATTGCATCACAAACTACTTGGTCAAGCCATGAAGTTCAAACATGAAAAGAAGCCACATTTTTTGTGTAAAACATCTTTTTCATCATTTCATTTATCCTCAAAATCCTAAGTTAAGTTTTACCTATTAGAACTTGGCTTTACCCCTTCATTCACCTCACAAACCATATTAACCACTAATATATTATTTAGCTCCCTAATTCCCCCCTTTTCTTAATTCTATTAGAATCTATGAAAATTTCCCAAAAAATATCTATAAATACCCTCCCCTAGCACTATAGCTATATATCCCTTCCTCGGGAAATATTAATCCATCAAGGGTTAGTATTAGCCCTCAATCATCCTAAAATTATGAGTTTTGGCAAAAAACCATGGTTACAAGTCAAAAAAATCAAAATCCCCACCCTTGCTAGGACCCTTTACCCCTTTCCGCACTCTAAATGGTGTTTGTAATGTTTTTTTATTATTATTAAAGCATTAATAAACGAAAAAACCCAAAACCTAAAGTTCCTACCCCCCCGCACCCGATTTTCATTAAATTAATTAAATTATTGGGGCGGGTCCCCACTACATTTAGCACACCTTCACCTCGCAATTGCCGCCCACCACACGATCTTCCGCCCCGCCCATCCAACGGTGGGCGGTCGATCTTGCAAAGAACCTACCTGACCTTTTGCGTCCGGGGGATGGGCGGTATTGCTGTCGTACCCCCGCCACGCGTCAGGCGCTCATGATGTTTGCTGGCCCCCCCTCCAAACCGCTTACCGCCCTAGACCCCCCCGGGGAGACCGCTTTACCGCCTCCCCCCCCCCCGCGCTGACGTCACGCCCCTGTCAGCGTGACGTCACCCCTCCTTGCCGCCACCAGGCCTCCACGTCGCACCCGGCCACCGTGTCACCCTGTCCTCCCTGCCATCGTGTCACTGCCACCTGGGCACCCACGTCACCTACCACGTCACCTATTCGTACCTGGGCCCATGATGATGTCAGCATGACGTCATCACAAAAAGGCGCCAATATGCCAAAAATGCATAAAAAGGCATGAATTAACCATTATTTCGCATTGTTTCTTACGACTTCTGGAGCTCCTCTGCATGCGAAATTCAACCTACAACGGTCAAAAATCAAAAGCTACCCACCAAAGTCGCTGCCGCCTCCGTTATCAACCCAATTACCTGCAATTCCTCCAATTTGACCGGTGCAAACGCATCCTACGCCATTAAAACTAGGTATTTGCCGCAGACATCCTATTTTACCCATTGTTCTCCTTTGCAATCCTACTTTCCTGCATAAAGAACTCAGTCAAAAGACCCACATTGTTAAATTCACCACTGAAATCTACTTAAAAAGCCACTGAAACCCCTGCACAACAAAAATCTCGAAGAAACCCGTTACCCTATGTGAAATTCACCATTTTTCCACAAAGAGCAATTAAAGAAGCCGAGCTACCGGCTAGAAAACTAAAGTAACAGTTCCCTCACCCCTGCTAAAGGAATTCTCTGTAAGTAACCAGCTAACCAGCTCAAACACACTCTAGTTCTTAAAAACAGAGTGCCCCACAGATTCATTAAGCCTGTAACAGCCTCCTTGCACTGCCAAACTGCTCACTTCAAACATAGATCAGTAAGCCATTCCTCAGCATTCACATCAAGCTTGAAATACAGTAAGCATCCAGCTAAAACAAGACAATGGCCACTCCAGCTGCTCTGGATGTAGTGCTTATAAATGCACCTAACAGAGAACTAGAAGTTATGCCACTGGTGGATAGTGATGCCCTCATTACAAACTTTGTGGGAGAGAGAAGCCACTTGCAAACATATTGCTAGCTAAGAAACAGTCACTTGGACAACAGTGACCTGTATGGCATCAGGGAATCCAATCTGCCCACCTACTTCCTACCTTCTGTGAACATTCTCCCTAAAGTCATCCACCTATGTGCATAAAACTATGACCAAAAACTCAGGGCTCTGAAGTCTCCATCTGGGAGCATCCTCTTTTATATAACTCCAGATTCCATCAACCAGATGTTGAACTACAAGCAGACCCAGCTGCTATACCCCTTCTCCATGAACTACTTGCTAGATGAGGGCTCCAAACTCTCTAGCAAAGACATTGCTGCAATAGCCAGGAAATTCATGAAGGCAGACTGCCAACCTTCTGGGCCACCTCCTTTTTCCTATGCAGATTTCAATGAGGTTAGCAAGCTTTCGGTAGACATGCTAACCTCTGTGATGGGGTTCACTACAAATAAGAATGTTTATCTAACTGTGTTGGTCATGCTCTCAGCATATAGCCTTGTGAAGCCCCCTGCTATGAAATACAATTATGACAAATACATTGCCAATAAGATACATGATCAATTGACAAGACTGAAGAGGGAGGCAATATTCAAATATTCCTCATATATCTATCACCTATTCTTGTACTACCAAACAGATTGCTTCTAGTGTTCAATCAAGAAGCTAGACTCATAGGGTGAGAGAAGGTCTGTGATCTTCTGGTCTTCAGTCTTCCACCAAGTCCAGAATTCCCCGTACTCATACTGTGAATTCATTGATCAGTTTGTGTATCCAGTCACATGCCTCTTAAAGAGGACCCCTCCTATCAGATTGTCCAAGCATATGCAGAAAATCTTGTAGCTATCCAGGAGTTACAAAATTGGTGATTGGTACTTATACCAAAATCACACGGTCATCAGAATTTATGGTTGTGAGCTCTGTCCCTACAGGCTCCCAAAATATGTGCCTATGAGGCTATTTGCTTTGGAGTACTACAGACAGCTTATAAACTCTGATCTAACACACTTTCACAGTGCCAAGAAGAAAGCCAACCTAAAATTCAGGGGCCACATAGGCCCATTTGTAATGAACAAAAAAGATGGTTGGCAAGAAGCTGATCAAATACTAGGACAATAGCTCAAAATCAAAAGAAGTTTCTGGTGGGTCCCTTATGACCCTGAAGGTTTCATTAATGCCAGGAGGGTCAAATATAGGCTGCTAGCCTATAAGCATTGCCCAATCCCTCAAATACAACACTTTGCTAATCAAGATGAATGGGTGCCTGAATCAATAGTAGAGGAATTGACTCATGAAGAAATAATGGAGCAGACTGTAAAGGACTTGGAAAAAACTCTTGACTTAGACTCTTGTCAACAGGTCTTGTTCAAGCAACCAGTCCAAGTAGGAGAAGGCACCTCTACTGCTCCAGCTGCACAGGACACCCAGCAACCTCCAGCAACAACAACTACAGCAAAGGGAAAGGAGAAGATGGATGAACAGAAAGAGGTAGAGACAGGATAGCCTAGCACATCAAAGGATCAGAAATCAGAGTAGGCCCCTCCACAGCAAACTGAACAAACTCAAAACCCAGTTTTGCAGACTCCTCTCAATGATGAGAGAGGGAAAAAGAGAGACAGAGAGGAGGTCACACCTCCAACAGTGTCATCAAAACAACCAGAGGCCAAGAGGCCAAGGATAGACCCTGAGACAGAAGAAGGAGACATAAGTGAAGAGCTGGCAGAAAGCCACAACAAAGAAAGGCCAACAAGCCAACAGACTGCCACTAGCTCATTTCAGCTAGAACAGGCCCAGTAGCATACCACAGAGGTGTCCTCCTCAAGACAACAGGGCAAGAAACCAGCTACAGTTAAAGAAGGCTTCAAAGAAATCAAGGCACAAAATGAGTTGATAAGGGTGCAGCTCTATGAGCAATTCCTGAATACAATCCCAGCCAAAAATAAAAGATTGATGGATGCCTATGATCTGAAGGAAGAAAAGATGATCTTCACTCATTTGAAGCCAAAAGTCCCACATCCAAAGACCACAACAGATTACTATAGGACAAACCTGCAGGTCTTTTCCAAAGACATACACTCCATGGATCAGATTGAGCTGCACAAACAGACTGGGGAAATGGTGTATGCAACACTTGCTGACGAGGCAATGCTGGCCCATCAGCTAAAAGAAGCCTTGAAGAACACCAACAGGCAGCTTGATTTTGAAAGGTTGTCCTCCTCTGCAAAACACAACAGAATAAAGACTCTGGAGGACATAATTGTTGATTTGGGACATTACCCAAAGGACCCAAAGGGTGTGAGAGCCCTTATGAAGAAGAAAGAGGATGATATTGTTGCACTGAGAAGACAGGCAAAATTGCCTCCTACCATTCATCCTGAAATAGCAGAGCTTGCACAAGAAAAGCAGGTGGATAATGCTATGGAGCTGCTTCTGGTTATCAACCAAAGGATACTACAAATGGAGGCAAAATTAGAGAAAGCTCTGCAGGACATGCAAGAGGAATCAGCCTCCCAGCCCCCTCAAACTTAAACAAAATCTTGAACCTGCCCCTCCAACATAAGCAGCAACAGCCCCTCCTGCTATTCCAGCACCTACTACAGCCACATCAACAACAGGAGCAACAGTACAAGCAACAGCAGCAGCAAGAATCCAGCATGGGCATGGAGGAGTTTAATGAAGGTTTGTTTAAAGAGCTTGGAAACTCAAGTCACTGAAAATAAATATTGCCAAGGAAAAACTAGGCCAAGCTGGAGGCCAGTTATGACAAATCAAAGATGACAGTGGCAGAAAAGCAAAGAGAAATAAAGGCCTTGGAGGCCAAAGTGAAAACTCTGGAAAAGGAGTTGATGCTAGGTAAAACCCTAGTAGAAATAAAGAAGATTATTTGGGCCAAAATTGGCCAATCTATACAGGACCAATGGAGGTCCATTCAGGCAATTTTTGAACAGGTTGAGCTAATAGATGTAGCTCATGTCGAGATTCAGAGAGCCAGGACAACCCTGGGAATAATGCCCGAGCAGGCCACCAAAATGATCCATTTCCTCAATAACCGCACTAGAGAGGAACTGGCTGCTCTACAAATAAGCAGCAGAACAGGTACAATCCTCACAGCCAAAAAGATATTGACCTTAAGGAATTTTACTCAAACATTGGAGAGGAAGTGTTAGGAGATGAAGGCAGAGATAGATGAATTTAGAGCAAAAATGGCTATACTACAGGACAAAGGACTGCCAAGCCTAGTGACTGGCACAAGACAACTGTTGTCATATAATCAGTATATGACAACGATGAACAATTATGTTGAAAACCAGATCACTGCATCCAGCAGCTCCACAAAAGAAGCAGGGCCTCCCTCTGGGAAATCTCTCTATGACAAGCTGGAAAATCTGTTCTTTATTGAACATGAAATAAATCATCTGTTCGAAGTCCCTCCAAACTTTTACACACATACTGAGGCAGATGAAACAGTAGTAAAAATGAGGAGGCATCAGCTACCCCCAGCTGATTGGTGGCAAGCAATGCTGGAGATTTTGCCCAAATAATTCCACTTTTCTTTTTCCTTTTTTGAGAAAAGTCAAAGTTTACAGGTCAGCAGGCAGATCAGCATACAGGTATAGTAAGCAGTCGTACAGGTGACTCAGCAATGCACCCAGACAGCAGGCTCAATTTAACGTGGAGTTAAAGGCACAGCTACAACCTACTTTCCAAAGCCATAAAGTCAAATCTGTCTGACAGAAAAATATCAGCTATCTTAGCATTAAATGCTATATTTATGTTGTCATTTACTTTTTGTAAGAGAGTTGGTGGTGCAATTTATTGCACAATAACTCTTTACTGAGATATTTTGTACCCTATTTTTGTATATATATCCCCTCAGATAACGCACTGAGGGTCGGTTGTAGTGTAATTCTTTCTGAAGAGCTATGTTGTATTCTGGAGACATTTTTTATAATACAAATTGCTAATGGAGATTTCTGGTTCCAACGCTGTCTGAAGATGGATATGTAAAGCTCTGTTTTGTTGCAGAATTCCTATGTCATGTGCTGAATCAATAAGTTTCTCTTAACTGTGTATGTGTTTCCAGTGTATTCCATAACTCTTATGTTTTCATAATCTTAGTAAGTAGAGAAAAGGAATAGCCTAGGATTTGTTTCAAACACCCTATGTTCAATCTCTATTTCTAAATATGTTTTCTTCTGGATTAGCCATAGATATGAATTCTTAATTGCTCATGTCTGAACTTATCCTGTCATGGTGAATACTTTTTTAGAATTCTTAACTGCTCTTAACCAATACCTTCATGTTTCTTCATTTAGCATAGTGAAAGATTCTTAAATGCCTTTCACTCACTAATTCCATAATTTCAGCAACAAATCTGATAAATTGTTTCACATATGCCTAATTTGCTCTGCAGCAACACTCAGTCTTCATAAATCCACTTTCAAAAGCACAAATACCTCAACTCCATTTCCCAATGGAACAAATTGTCCTGTAATCTGTATCTCAGTTCTATCTGAATTCACCAACCCACCAAATTCAAATAAACAGTGCACCATAACCAGCCTAAAACATTCATCAACAAAGCTAAACTATAAAGAGAGAGCCCTCTCTAGTTGCAGGTAGGCTAGGACCTGTGGCTAAAATATTGGTCAGTGGTTACCTCGGCCGTATTCCCTTTAGGAAGTAGGGAACAACCTGAGTGATAACATCAATGGCGACTCAACTGGGGACTTTATGTCAAAATACCAAGTGAAAGGAAATAAGCTTCCTGTTTAAAAGTCCTATCATAGGATACTAAGGAAAGAAAACTCAGAAGCTGGCTCCAAAGAAGAAATCTCGTTACACTAGGTCAAATCCTGACCCTAATCCCCCAACTATCTTTGAAAACCCCAATTTAATCCCCAAAATCTTAAAGAAACAAGAGCAGCTAAGGGAGCTCTCAGATTCAGATACTGAGCCAAATCAGCAAAGCTATATTCCCACTCTTGTCAAAGCATCAGTTCATCCTCACCCTACCCCAGCTTATCCTAGCTCTTCATCCACCTCTCGAGGTGGTTTCCCCACTCCCCCATCCCCAACACACCTCACTCCTGTTATCCCTATTGTTCCAGCTGTCCCACTCCTTCTTACTGCCCCTTCTATCCCTGAAAATATGGCTAGATATGCTCCTTTAGTCCTGCCTGCAAATCCAGGGGCAATGCCCCAAGACTATCAAGGGAAAATCACTTACTTTGATGGAACTGGCACTTATACTGCCCATCAACACACTAAGAGGACGCAGGACTATTTTGAGAACTATGAGATAGATGATGAAGATGTAAGAATGAAAATTTTTGTGCAAAGTTTGACAGGGGATGTAAGGAATTGGTTCAGGCCTCTAGCTGCGAACTCTATAATCAATACTGATGCCTTATACCTAAGTTTTTTAAACAGGTGGGAAAAGAAGAAAGACCCCCTTCACATACTGACAGAGTATGATAATTTGAAAAGGGGCCCACAAGAGACAGTTCAAGATTACTGTGTTAGGTTCAACAATGTATATAATGTTATCCCTCAAAACTTGAGACCTCCTCCTGATCTAGCCTTGATCAAATTTCCAGATGGATTTGACCCAGACATGGCATATCAATTAAGAGAAAGAGCACCTCCAAGTCTTGCATACATGCAGAATATAGCTGTAAGTGTAGAGGAAAACCTGATTGCCAAGAGAACCAGAGCAAAAAATGAGAGAAGAATAACTTTCAAAGAGGAACCATCAACCTTTGACCAAAAACTATATGCAATCATGAAGGGTATGGAAAGGTTGGGAGATAGGGTTGAGACCATGGAAAGAAAGTCCTCTTAGGAAGGACAAACAAGCAACACAACTAGGAATCCCAATTTTAGGAAAAACCAAAACCCAAATGCTGGGAGAACTAGTCCTGATCAGAACATCAGACCTCCATTTCAAGAAAATTATGCAGAGGCCTCAACCACTAGTGAACAAATAGAAGATCCCCACATCAATTTAATGGGTCTGGATAGTGAAGAACAGGTATTCTTAACACAAGATGATCAACAGGCCCAAGACTACAAACAGTTCCAAGCAAAAACTGGTGAGTCATTTGATTTCAGAGAAGGGTATGACACAACAGTCTATGAAGTACACAAACAATACAAGCTAAGGAGTAGAACCATAGATATACCTGAGAATACCAAACAGACACACACCAAACTGCCCAAGAAAACTAGTGATAAAACTACCTTAACGGAGCCCTCAGATAAAAAACCCCACAAAGAGGTCACAATGGAAGATGTGTCTGATATACAGCCCCCAATAAAACCTACACCCACACCACTTATTCCAACTTTTTGGGTAAACCTCTAGAAAACAGAGCCAACCCAAACATATCCCAAAACAACATGCCTGATCAGGACATGCTCACCCAAAGTTCAACAGAAAAGGAAAAATTTGTTGCTCATAATGTAAAAGTTCAGATGGAAAAACCTTTCAATCTAGAAACAGAAATTGGCAAACTAAAAATTGCAATCCCTCTGTCTGAACTAGCCAAACATGAGGTCTTCAGAAAACAAATCAATATATCATTGCAAGTACTAGAAAATAGGGATGCAGTCAACATTCTGGATGACCAACCCGAACTGATTTTTGGCTCAGAAGTCAATGGCAAATCAGGGGGTGGAGGAACTCCTCCATTCTATGTAAGCCTAAACATTCATGACAAAGTATTACACAATGCCATGTTTGACTCAAGGGCCTCTCATAACCTAATGCCCAAATCAGTAATGGAAAAACTTGGATTAAACATCACCAGACCCTATAAAGATTTATTTTCATTTGATTCCAGCCAGGTAAGATGTTTAGGCATGATCAAAGACCTCTGCGTATCCCTAATCCAATATCCAGCCAAAACAATTCTAATGGATGTAGTAGTGGATGACATTCCACCTAAATATGGTATGCTCCTATCAAGATCTTGGGGTGCCAAACTCCAAGGATCTTTGCAACTAGACATGTCATATGCCACAATTTCAGTCTTTGGCCAGCCAAAGAGACTGTACAGAGAGACACTCATGAAATATGTGGTCAGCAGCCAGGATAAACCCCAAAATTTCCCAATCTACTCCATCCATTCAGATATGGACTCCTTCATACTATACAATGTTGATATATGCCCCAAAATTGAGCTCAAGCTCCTAGAAGCAAAGGAAACCAGGCATATAAATGAACAATCCACTATTGTTGGACAAAAGATCACTGGTCTCATTAAAACAGCAGACTCTGCTGACATGTCACAAGAATCACCAAGACTAGACTTGCCCACTGAACAAATCTGTAAATCAATTGAAACTGAACAAATCTGTAAATCAATTGAAACTGAACAAGTCTATAAATCAATTAAAACCAATGCTGACCAAGAAACCTTGTGGTATTTAGAATTTGATGGGTCAGTAAATAAGCTTGGAGCAAGAGCAGGGGTATGGATACACAATACTCAAAATGACCATGCTCTAGGTCAAGCATATAGGCTTAACTTCAGATGCACAAATAACATGGAAGAATATGAAGCCCTCCTACTAGGTCTCAAACTGATTAAGAATCTAGGAGTGACCAAAGTCTCCATATTTGGGGATTCAGACCTGATTGTCCAACAGATAAAGGGAAATTTTGTTACAAATGATCCCACGCTGAGGTCTTATAGGTTGGCAGTAATAGACTTGCTCAACAACGTCCTAGAATATCAGCTCACCAAAATACCTAGGAACCACAACTTGCATGCTCACAGTCTGGCAACCTTTGCAAGTACCTGTAAGCTTCCTTTTGGGCCTAACCACCAATTCACTGTTGAGATCAAACACAGGCCCTCTGTCCCAGACAATGTAAATAATTGGCAAGTTTTTGAGAATGACGCTCAGATAAACAATTTTTTAACCATGAAGGAGGAATTCTCAAACTTAAAAATTGACACAAGCATTAGGGAGGATCAAAACCAAAAGCATGAACCAAACACCAGTATATCAGCTGAAACAGCAGATAGGATATTACATCCTACAACCTTTGACCCTGCCAATTTCCAGAAACTAAAGACAACAGATCTTGATGAAATTAATGAGGAAGAAACAAAAGTAATTCAGTTAAAAGACAACTTCTTGCCTACAGGTCTTGCTCCTTTAGAAGACATCTTTGATTCAAATGATCTCTCTAAGAAACCAAAGATGTAACCCATCAATGCAGAAATAGAAGAGTGTAACATGGGGACCATGGAAAATCCCAAAATGATCAAGCTTTCTAGAACCTTACCTCCTGATAAGAAATTAGAATATATCAAGCTGTTCAAAGAGTTCCAGGATGTGTTTTCCTGGAGCTATGAGGACCTTAAGTCCTATGGTACTACAGTTATACAACACACAATACCCCTGAAAGAAAACCAAAAAACCTTTAAACAGAAACTGAGAAGAGTCAATCCAGTACTTCTTCCCCTAATAGAAAAAGAAGTAAAACGAATGTATGAAGCTGGCATAATTGCTCCCATAAGGTTTTCTGAATGGATTTCCAACCTTGTACCCACAAGAAAGAAAACTGGGGAGATAAGACTTTGTGTGGATCTGAGGAATTTAAACAAAGTCTCTCTCAAAGACCACTACCCCTTGCCAAAAATGGACCACATCTTACAAAGGGTAGTGGGAGCTTCAAGGATTTCATTACTGGATGGCTTCTCAGGATTCAATCAAATCTTAGTCCACCCAGACGACCAAGATAAAACTGCCTTCACCACACCTTGGGGAACTTTCAAATATGTCAAAATGCCTTTTGGACTCAAGAATGCTGGAGCCACATTTCAAAGGGCAATGGATATAGCCTTTGCCAAAGAAATCCATGATTTCTTAGTCATCTACCTTGATGATCTAACAGCCTTCTCAAAAACAAACCAGGAGCATTTAAAACACCTCAGACAAGTGTTCATAATTTGCAGAAAGTATGGTATTTCTTTAAACCCAAAGAAATCACTATTTTCCCTAGAAGAAGGCAAACTCCTCAGTCACATAATTTCAAAAGATGGCATAAGAATTGACCCTGATAAGATTCAGGCTATCCTACAAGTCCCCCATCCAAGAAACATCAAGGAGTTACAAGCCTTTTTGGGGAAGATTAATTTCCTAAGAAGATTCAT
>APFE031581511.1:0-14022 GCA_000404065.3 Pinus taeda
GATGAAGGACCCAGTAGAGACATGACATCCATTGCCCTAACTAGTAACAAAAGATGACCTCCTCATGATAGTGAAGAGTTGGTCAGAGGAGTGGTTGAATCCACATGGTGGAGCAGTTGGAGGAGATGGTGCATAAAGAGGTGCTTGTCAGGGTGCGGTTAAAAGTAAGAAACATGTCATCGAAGAGACAGAATAAACAAAAGGAGCAAGGAAGGAACACAAAGAACACTGCAACGATGCAGAAGTATGAGAAGGTTCGCCCTTTGTGATAAATATATAGAGAAGAAAGAAGTAGAAGGTAGATAATAGTAAGGGT
Source organism: Pinus taeda (assembly GCA_000404065.3). Taxonomy (NCBI): domain Eukaryota; kingdom Viridiplantae; phylum Streptophyta; class Pinopsida; order Pinales; family Pinaceae; genus Pinus; species Pinus taeda. Next base: position 317 of record APFE031581511.1, read on the forward strand.
GCAGTGCCACTTGTCCTCACTAATAGGCATATTGATGGGATAACAAAGAAAAAATAAGGGATTAACATAGAGACCTGAGATAAGATTGATGATCGTTGCAAAGCGATCTTGGCTGAGGTGGAGTAGAGCATTGCAAAGCTGAAGGTGTTGCCACAAGAAGTGAAGCAACCAAAATAGATAGTCTAGTCATCGCAAGAAGAGAAAAGATTAGAAACAAGTTTCAGGATGTGGAGGTTACATGTGCTAGTTGGGGCATTGACTTTTGAAGCGGTAGTAGATATAAAGTGACCCAAGATGTAGTGGAGTGTCCAGCTGAATGTCACCACATTACTTCTTCAATATTTCCTTTGTTTCTCCTATCTTTTTCACCTGAGGTTCCTCAACCCTAGTGGCTTCTTTTGGAAGGATTATTATTTCCCAGGAAGAAATTCGGCAAGTAACCGCTTAGCCCATAACTATCCAACTAATTATGTGTGAACCTCTTTTAGCACTCTGTCCCATCCCAAATTTTTTATCATTGCAACATCATTATAACAATAATAATTAAAAAAATAAAATAAAATATCCATTCATGTAAAATATTAATTTTTCCTTTTTTCTAAGGCCCATAAAGTAAAATAGATTCTTTAACTACAATAAATTAGAATCAACTAACATTACCGGGGGATATCACATCTCCCCCCTTGAATGAAACACTATGCTAGTGTTTTCCAAGCTCTCATAACAGACTAGGATATAATTCTCTTATAAATTTCTCATCTTCTTCTGAAGCCTCCTCTGGGCTAAAGTTCTCCACTATAGTCTAACCTCAGTGATAACTCGTCTATGTAGCATTGCTTCTCTCCAAACAGGTATACATGGGAGTTTGACCATAAATGCACTATCTAGTTTGACCTATAGTTACGACCAATCAGTCATCATTAGTTCATACATGCTAAAATAATGACCATACATATATATGCAATCTTATAAATTGTCTTACTTGTATATCTTTCCAGTTGATAATGTGTGTGGGATCACAAATATATTTCTCTAATAATGATTCATGGAAGACATTATGCACACGTATATGGTTGTGTAGTGCTGACTAATAAGCTATTGGGCCAATTTGAGTTAGGTTTGCAATGGGACACAAAACTAGGGGGCAATTTGGCACAACCTCTCCAACACAAGGTACTTACTACAAAAGTTTAGACATTACTTGTTGGGAGGAAACTTTAATATGTACACATATCATTTCCTGCTGAATTATTTACTAAATGAGCATGTTCTAGGAAGGAAGATATCTAAGTGAATGTTATTATTACAAGAATTTGATTTCGAAGTCATAGTGAATCTAGGAAGATTGAATGTTGGGCCTCATCATATATTCAAGAGAGAGACACAAGAAGAACCTACAAGTCTTGAAGATAGCATGCCTGACACACAATTGTTTTCAATTGAAGTCGTAGATGATGAATTCACAGATATTATCCAGTTTTTATCCATAGGAATGTCGCCCACAGAGTACACTACAAAGCAAAAGATGGAATTGGTGGTTTGAGCAGCTGACTTTTCACTAATTACGGGACACTTGTATAAAATGGGACAAGATGAAGTATTTGGAAAATACATCCCTGAGCATGAAAGAGAGAGCATTTTGGTAGAAGCTCATGGGGGAGTAGCAGGTGTCTATTATGTAGGAAAATCCATTGCGCAGAAGATTCTGAGAGCTGGGATATGGTGGCCTACACTACATAACGATGTGAAGGATTATTGCCAAGCATGTGATGTATGTGAAAGGACATGAAAGTCACCCATAAGATATGAAATGCTCCTAGTACCATAGTTGACGTTGCAGGCTTTTAACAAATCAAAAATTGACTTTGTTGGACCAATTAGTCCACCAGGGAAAATGACTGGTGCAAGATATATCATCACCATGACAGATTATTTGACAAGGTGGGGTGAGGCAAAGCCGGTTAAAGGTTGCAGCACAAAAACCACTGTGAATTTTATCTTCAAATATATATTATCAAGATTTGGATATCCAAAGATCTTGATGAGAGATCAGGGACACACTTTTTTAATTACACAATTGAAACACTGATTGAGGAATTCTAGGTTTACCATCAGAAGAGCACTCCCTATCATCCTCAGGAGAATGGGACAGTGAAAGCTTTTAATAAGATTTTGGAGAATATATTGACCAAGGTATGCAATGCAAACATAGATGACGGGATTTGAGGATTCACACGGTGTTGTGGGCATACAAAATGACATGCAAGAATTTGATAAGACAAACACCTTCAAGGCTGGTATATGAACAAGAGGAAGTGATTCCTATGGAATACATCATACCAAGCCCGAGAATTAAAGCTTTCAAAGATATGGCAGACTTTGACATGATGAAGGAACGAATGTGAGAGATACTAGCTTTAGAAGAAGACATATTCATAGCAGGATTCTATCAGCACATGCAGAAAGCAAGGGAGAAAGTGTGACATGACATGCACATAAAAAACAAGATATTTCCGGAGGGGGATATTGTATCATTATATGACAGTAAATTCGCGAAGTTCTGAGGGAAATTCAAGACACATTGGTTGGGGCCATATATTGTCAATAATATTAGAGATGGAGAAGCTATTCAACTCACAAAGTTAAATGGAAAAATGATTCCTAAGCAAGTGTATGGTAGTAGAATGAAGATATATAGGGACGATTATGTCTTTGGACCATCACACTAAATAAATGAAGGGGATAAAGTCTTAGTGGCACCTGCAGTTGAAACTGGGCACGGGACTATAAACTTGTTTGCAGTAAGGGACGTCGCTGAAGTAAGAATACTGTATGATACTCAGGAGTTTGGAAAAGTCTGAGGGAGCTGTGAAGAAGAAGACATGATTCTACCAAAGATGAAATATAACAAAATTAGTCGGAAATATGACTATTGGAAGGAAAAAGGGCACAATTAATTTTTTTTACCATTAAAGAGTGCAGGAAAAAGGAATTTATGAAGCATAGTTGGATGTATCCAACCCATACCTGCATTAATGAACCAAATATAGAGCCAATCATGAGTTTGGGAAATAAAAATTGTTATAAAAACCTTCAAAATTGTTATAAAAACCTCATCCCGCACCACATTTTACACTTGTTTCCTTGAGAGATCAGAAATTATGCGTAAGTAAAGAAGAGCTATTACATGTCTGAGAGGGGATGGGAAGAGTTGTTCAGGATATTTAAGAAGTAGGGGCTAACTAGTATTATGGAGTCACAAGAAGGAGATACCCTAGGAGAAAATGTGCCTATGTCTTTGATACGTTTAAGCTTGCCAAGGAAGGTGCATGTGCAGCTCCATGTATAACCGCATTCACAACCACATAAGATGACGCAAAAGAGACGAACTGAGGTCTCTGCAGAAAAATTGAGAAAATCGTTGCAGGAGAAGATGCAGAAGGAAGTGCGGTTGAAAAACATGGAGGAAAAGGGGAAAAATACCCATCTAGAAAGAGAAGAAACCTGTATAGCAGGAGGGACCCCAGCAGGTGCATGATAGTGAAGAAGAAGCTGAGTTCCATTGGGAGGAGATGGAGGATGTGAATATTCCCTCTATCCTCCCAGTATATATGCCATTGAGAAAGTCGAGCGTGAAGCTGGTGAGGGAGCCAGAAGAAGGAAAATTTACTAAGAATACGCTATTGTTTCCAGAAGAGGTGGCATTCGAAGGAGAAGCGTTGGGGAAGATTACCCCAATCAAAATGGAAGATTGGGATTTAAACATGCTAAATGTGCCGTACTTCGATCGAAGCTCATGTAGTACAAATTGTGTGTGATAGCTCCTCACAATGGTGCATGAGGGTAGGGAAATTGAGGTGCCTACAACAATGGTATCATTAGTAGAGCAGTGCATGGAAGGAGTCCAGTTCAACTAGGCTTCTTATTTATGCAAGGAATTTTTGATGGATTGTAAGGAGGCACGGGAAGAAGGCAAGACCTTTCAATATGCTTGGTTATTGATTCTTATTGCACTTATTACATGCAAGGAGATAGAAGATTGTTAATTTCCAATTGTGGAGGTAGATGTGTGCGAAGAAATGAAGTATGCTTTGCTACGGTTTACAAAGGAGCCAACCTATGCAAAAAAGAAACAAATATTTTTGTGTTGATGCAGATGGATTTACATACGCTAGTAAATCAATATCCTAGATTGCCACTAAGCTTGTACAAGCAGTATTTCCATATAATGAAGTTTAAGGCAGACTTTCATAGGGCATATGTGAAAGCGATGAAGGACCCAGTAGAGACATGACATCCATTGCCCTAACTAGTAACAAAAGATGACCTCCTCATGATAGTGAAGAGTTGGTCAGAGGAGTGGTTGAATCCACATGGTGGAGCAGTTGGAGGAGATGGTGCATAAAGAGGTGCTTGTCAGGGTGCGGTTAAAAGTAAGAAACATGTCATCGAAGAGACAGAATAAACAAAAGGAGCAAGGAAGGAACACAAAGAACACTGCAACGATGCAGAAGTATGAGAAGGTTCGCCCTTTGTGATAAATATATAGAGAAGAAAGAAGTAGAAGGTAGATAATAGTAAGGGTGCAGTGCCACTTGTCCTCACTAATAGGCATATTGATGGGATAACAAAGAAAAAATAAGGGATTAACATAGAGACCTGAGATAAGATTGATGATCGTTGCAAAGCGATCTTGGCTGAGGTGGAGTAGAGCATTGCAAAGCTGAAGGTGTTGCCACAAGAAGTGAAGCAACCAAAATAGATAGTCTAGTCATCGCAAGAAGAGAAAAGATTAGAAACAAGTTTCAGGATGTGGAGGTTACATGTGCTAGTTGGGGCATTGACTTTTGAAGCGGTAGTAGATATAAAGTGACCCAAGATGTAGTGGAGTGTCCAGCTGAATGTCACCACATTACTTCTTCAATATTTCCTTTGTTTCTCCTATCTTTTTCACCTGAGGTTCCTCAACCCTAGTGGCTTCTTTTGGAAGGATTATTATTTCCCAGGAAGAAATTCGGCAAGTAACCGCTTAGCCCATAACTATCCAACTAATTATGTGTGAACCTCTTTTAGCACTCTGTCCCATCCCAAATTTTTTATCATTGCAACATCATTATAACAATAATAATTAAAAAAATAAAATAAAATATCCATTCATGTAAAATATTAATTTTTCCTTTTTTCTAAGGCCCATAAAGTAAAATAGATTCTTTAACTACAATAAATTAGAATCAACTAACATTACCGGGGGATATCACATCTCCCCCCTTGAATGAAACACTATGCTAGTGTTTTCCAAGCTCTCATAACAGACTAGGATATAATTCTCTTATAAATTTCTCATCTTCTTCTGAAGCCTCCTCTGGGCTAAAGTTCTCCACTATAGTCTAACCTCAGTGATAACTCGTCTATGTAGCATTGCTTCTCTCCAAACAGGTATACATGGGAGTTTGACCATAAATGCACTATCTAGTTTGACCTATAGTTACGACCAATCAGTCATCATTAGTTCATACATGCTAAAATAATGACCATACATATATATGCAATCTTATAAATTGTCTTACTTGTATATCTTTCCAGTTGATAATGTGTGTGGGATCACAAATATATTTCTCTAATAATGATTCATGGAAGACATTATGCACACGTATATGGTTGTGTAGTGCTGACTAATAAGCTATTGGGCCAATTTGAGTTAGGTTTGCAATGGGACACAAAACTAGGGGGCAATTTGGCACAACCTCTCCAACACAAGGTACTTACTACAAAAGTTTAGACATTACTTGTTGGGAGGAAACTTTAATATGTACACATATCATTTCCTGCTGAATTATTTACTAAATGAGCATGTTCTAGGAAGGAAGATATCTAAGTGAATGTTATTATTACAAGAATTTGATTTCGAAGTCATAGTGAATCTAGGAAGATTGAATGTTGGGCCTCATCATATATTCAAGAGAGAGACACAAGAAGAACCTACAAGTCTTGAAGATAGCATGCCTGACACACAATTGTTTTCAATTGAAGTCGTAGATGATGAATTCACAGATATTATCCAGTTTTTATCCATAGGAATGTCGCCCACAGAGTACACTACAAAGCAAAAGATGGAATTGGTGGTTTGAGCAGCTGACTTTTCACTAATTACGGGACACTTGTATAAAATGGGACAAGATGAAGTATTTGGAAAATACATCCCTGAGCATGAAAGAGAGAGCATTTTGGTAGAAGCTCATGGGGGAGTAGCAGGTGTCTATTATGTAGGAAAATCCATTGCGCAGAAGATTCTGAGAGCTGGGATATGGTGGCCTACACTACATAACGATGTGAAGGATTATTGCCAAGCATGTGATGTATGTGAAAGGACATGAAAGTCACCCATAAGATATGAAATGCTCCTAGTACCATAGTTGACGTTGCAGGCTTTTAACAAATCAAAAATTGACTTTGTTGGACCAATTAGTCCACCAGGGAAAATGACTGGTGCAAGATATATCATCACCATGACAGATTATTTGACAAGGTGGGGTGAGGCAAAGCCGGTTAAAGGTTGCAGCACAAAAACCACTGTGAATTTTATCTTCAAATATATATTATCAAGATTTGGATATCCAAAGATCTTGATGAGAGATCAGGGACACACTTTTTTAATTACACAATTGAAACACTGATTGAGGAATTCTAGGTTTACCATCAGAAGAGCACTCCCTATCATCCTCAGGAGAATGGGACAGTGAAAGCTTTTAATAAGATTTTGGAGAATATATTGACCAAGGTGTGCAATGCAAACATAGATGACGGGATTTGAGGATTCACACGGTGTTGTGGGCATACAAAATGACATGCAAGAATTTGATAAGACAAACACCTTCAAGGCTGGTATATGAACAAGAGGAAGTGATTCCTATGGAATACATCGTACCAAGCCTGAGAATTAAAGCTTTCAAAGATATGGCAGACTTTGACATGATGAAGGAACGAATGTGAGAGATACTAGCTTTAGAAGAAGACATATTCATAGCAGGATTCTATCAGCACATGCAGAAAGCAAGGGAGAAAGTGTGACATGACATGCACATAAAAAACAAGATATTTCCGGAGGGGGATATTGTATCATTATATGACAGTAAATTCGCGAAGTTCTGAGGGAAATTCAAGACACATTGGTTGGGGCCATATATTGTCAATAATATTAGAGATGGAGAAGCTATTCAACTCACAAAGTTAAATGGAAAAATGATTCCTAAGCAAGTGTATGGTAGTAGAATGAAGATATATAGGGACGATTATGTCTTTGGACCATCACACTAAATAAATGAAGGGGATAAAGTCTTAGTGGCACCTGCAGTTGAAACTGGGCACGGGACTATAAACTTTTTTGCAGTAAGGGACGTCGCTGAAGTAAGAATACTGTATGATACTCAGGAGTTTGGAAAAGTCTGAGGGAGCTGTGAAGAAGAAGACATGATTGTGCCAAAGATGAAATATAACGAAATTAGTCGGAAATATGACTATTGGAAGGAAAAAGGGCACAATTAATTTTTTTTACCATTAAAGAGTGTAGGAAAAAGGAATTTATGAAGCATAGTTGGATGTATCCAACCCATACCTGCATTAATGAACCAAATATAGAGCCAGTCATGAGTTTGGGAATTCAAAATTGTTATAAAAACCTTCAAAATTGTTATAAAAACCTCATCCTGTACCACATTTTACACTTGTTTCCTTGAGAGATCAGAAATTATGCGTAAGTAAAGAAGAGTTATTACATGTCTGAGAGGGGATGGGAAGAGTTGTTCAGGATATTTAAGAAGTAGGGGCTAACTGGTATTATGGAGTCACAAGAAGGAGATACCCAGCCAGAAAATGTGCCTATGTCTTTGATACGTTTAAGCTTGCCAAGAAAGGTGCATGTGCAGCTCCACGTATAACCACATTCACAACCACATAAGATGACGCAAAAGAGACGAATTGAGGTCTCTGCAGAAAAATTGAGAAAATCATTGCAGAAGAAGATGCAGAAGGAAGTGCGGTTGAAAAACACGAAGGAAAAGGGGAAAAAAACCCATCTAGAAAGAGAAGAAACCTGTATAGCAGGAGGGACCCCAGCAGGTGCATTATAGTGAAGAAGAAGTTGAGTTCCATTGGGAGGAGATGGAGGATGTGAATATTCCCTCTCTCCTCCCAGTATATATGCCATTGAGAAAGTCAAGCGTGAAGCTGGTGAGGGAGCCAGGAGAAGGAAAATTTACTAAGTATACGCTATTGTTTCCAGAAGAGGTGGCATTCGAAGGAGAAGCGTTGGGGAAGATTACCCCAATCAAAATGGAAGACTGGGATTTAAACATGCTAAATGTGTCGTACTTCGATCAAAGCTCATGTAGTACAAATTGTGTGTGATAGCTCCTCGCAATGGTGCATGAGGGTAGGGAAATTGAGGTGCCTACAACAATGGTATCATTAGTAGAGCAGTGCATGGAAGGAGTCCAGTTCAACTAGGCTTCTTATTTATGCAAGGAATTTTTGATGGATTGTAAGGAGGCATAGGAAGAAGGCAAGGCCTTTGAATATGCTTGGTTATTGATTCTTATTGCACTTATTACATGCAAGGAGATAGAAGATTGTTAATTTCCAATTGTGGAGGTAGATGTGTGCGAAGAAATGAAGTATGCCTCGCTACGATTTACAAAGGAGCCAACCTGTGCAAAAAAGAAACAAATATTTTTGTGTTGATGCAGATGGATTTACATACACTAGTAAATCAGTATCCTAGATTGCCACTAAGCTTGTACAAGCAGTATTTCCACATAATGAAGTTTAAGGCAGACTTTCATAGGGCATATGTGAAAGTGATGAAGGACCCAGTAGAGACATGACATCCATTGCCCTAACTAGTAACAAAAGATGACCTCCTCATGATAGTGAAGAGTTGGTCAGAGGAGTGGTTGAATCCACATGGTGGAGCAGTTGGAGGAGATGGTGCATAAAGAGGTGCTTGTCAGGGTGCGGTTAAAAGTAAGAAACATGTCATCGAAGAGACAGAATAAACAAAAGGAGCAAGGAAGGAACACGAAGAACACTGCAACGATGTAGAAGTATGAGAAGGTTCACCCTTTGTGATAAATATATAGCGAAGAAAGAAGTAGAAGGTAGATAATAGTAAGGGTGCAGTGCCACTTGTCCTCACTAATGGGCATATTGATGGGATAACAAAGAAAAAATAAGGGATTAACATAGAGACCTGAGATAAGATTGATGATCGTTGCAAAGCGATCTTGGCTGAGGTGGAGTAGAGCATTGCAAAGCTGAAGGTGTTGCCACAAGAAGTGAAGCAACCAAAATAGATAGTCTAGTCATCGCAAGAAGAGAAAAGATTAGAAACAAGTTTCAGGATGTGGAGGTTACATGTGCTAGTTGGGGCGTTGACTTTTGAAGTAGTAGTAGATATAAAGTGACCCAAGATGTAGTGGAGTGTCCAGCTGAATGTCACCACATTACTTCTTCAAATTCCACATGAATTTCATTAAGGAATCACTGCGGAGATGCATGAATAAGAGAAGCATATCATGCTATTGGAAGAAAAGGCACAGTCAAAGAAAGAAGAAATACAACAGGAGTTGAAGCAAGTGGCCAAGGAAAGGGAGGAATTAAGGCAGCAATAGGAACAATTGGAGAAGGCCATTGCTAGAACCTGCAGTGTAGTTATAGACATGAAGGTACGTGATGATGAAGCACCAACAGAGAAGGTTGTGAAGCTTTTGCGTGCAATCAAATACTCAAAGAATGTCATTGCCAAATTAAAATTCTACTATGTGGTATAGATATCAGAACTAAAGTTAAGATTGCACCCAAGTACACCACCAAAGGTTTGGGAGCAGAGACAAAAGGACCTCAATGCAATAATGAAAGCCATATTGGATATGGTGGAAGATTATGGGAAGTTTATCGATGATACAATGTAGATTTGGACCTCAATGTAGGAGGATCCAAATGTCATGAAGATTGAGGAGGAACCACATGCCAAGCATAAGTGGCACGAGGAGATCTTAGTAGATGTGAAGACCTTACTAGTATTCCAGAGATTTGCCAACATTTATGAAGGAAATAACCTCCAGGTACAAGTGGATGATCTACGGAGGAATGCACCGATATTACACACGAGGACTCAACCGTGATAGGAGGAAGCCTTGCAACTTTCACAGGGAGTGGATGAAAGACGGAAGGAATTGAAGAAAAGGGAAGTGAAGCTACTACAGAAGACCATTGGCCATATTGTAGAAGCTTTGCTCAAGGAAGAGTAACAAGATGAAAATTCAATGGCAGAAACACTCCAGCAGTACAACGTAGTATACAACAACATCCCAACGAAGGTTAAGGTCGTTAAAGCTTAGTGAATCAGGACAAGTCATAGATAAGTGTTGGGTTCCTATTGGGCATGACCCAACTTGGTCCAAATTTTGGATAAAAGGCGTCGTGAAACAAGGAGCATAGCATGTGGAGTTGGAGAATAAATATTCCTCATGCGAAATTTTAGGGCCTTAGGGATGGGATAGAGCCCTTATTTTATAATGGTATTGGGTAATAGTCCTTGTTTTTATGGATCCACGGTATGTGGACCATGGTTTTTGTATATATGAATTGTATAAAATGATATGTAATAATTTGTAATCGAAGAACTAGAAGATGTAAATGATAGAAGCATAAGCGAATCTCTATTTTCACATCTATAGTTTGTAGTTTTGAGAAGGCTTCGCAGCTGAGTGTGCAGAGACCTTGAAGAGTCTACAACTAAGTGCACAGACCGCCTGTAGTTGAGTGCACAGGTTAGAGAAGTGAATGTAATTGAAAGATATTTTTCATAAGGAAGAATTTTTATGAAATATTGAACCTTTGTACTTGTTATTTGCCTACTATTCTGTGTTGGGTCATGTGTGCTTTTTAATGAATTATGTAAAGAAATATAAGATATACCATTATGCATTGAATTTAATGTGTTTTTGGATAGTAATAATCTGCGTGAATTTATTATGCATGCGAAGTTATAATATTGGTATATAATAGAAGTAATTTCATGGTGCCACTTCATGGATATCCCTTCGGTTGTAGAAGCCTAGCTCTGCAACCTCCCACAACTGCTTTGGGTGAGACTATGATCTTCTTGCAGGTCATTGCTGAAAGGGCCAGTAGTTGAGGATTTTGTTGTTACACAACACAACTTGAACTTGGTACAAGACCCCTCAAACCGAAATTCATACTTATCTAATTCTTCAGTGCCAAACTGGGTTTGCAGTAATCACAAAATCTTTGGCTACACAGAGCTCCTCCCAACCAACAAGACCACTCTTATATTGCATCCCCCTCGAGCTTTCTCCACACCTAGTGTAGCTCCATGGTAGTTATCAATTCACGTTGTTTCCTCCAATGACCATCTCATCTCAACCAAACTTGGTAGATAAAATTTAATTGAACACTCAAGTCTGAGATGGACTCCACTTTCAAACCAGCTTTGGAATCCTTTTAGCACACTCTTCTTCCTTTGAAATATTTCCTTTGTTTCTCCTATCTTTTTCACCTGAGGTTCCTCAACCCTAGTGGCTTCTTTTGGAAGGATTATTATTTCCCAGGAAGAAATTCGGCAAGTAACCGCTTAGCCCATAACTATCCAACTAATTATGTGTGAACCTCTTTTAGCACTCTGTCCCATCCCAAATTTTTTATCATTGCAACATCATTATAACAATAATAATTAAAAAAATAAAATAAAATATCCATTCATGTAAAATATTAATTTTTCCTTTTTTCTAAGGCCCATAAAGTAAAATAGAGTCTTTAACTACAATAAATTAGAATCAACTAACATTACCAGGGGATATCACATCTCCCCCCTTAAATGAAACACTATGCTAGTGTTTTCCAAGCTCTCATAAAAGACTAGGATATAATTCTCTTATAAATTTCTCATCTTCTTCTGAAGCCTCCTCTGGGCTAAAGTTCTCCACTACAGTCTAACCTCAGTGATAACTCGTCTATGTAGCATTGCTTCTCTCCGAACAAGTATACATGGGAGTTTGACCATAAATGTACTATCTAGTTTGACCTATAGTTACGACCAATCGGTCATCATTAGTTCATACATGCTAAAATAATGACCATACATATATATGCAATCTTATAAATTGTCTTACTTGTATATCTTTCTAGTTGATAATGTGTGTGGGATCACAAATATATTTCTTTAATAATGATTCATGAAAGACATTATGCACACGTATATGGTTGTGTAGTGCTGACTAATAAGCTATTGGGCCAATTTGAGTTAGGTTTGCAATGGGACACAAAACTAGGGGGCAATTTGGCACAACCTCCCCAACACAAGGTACTTATTTTATGTTTCAGTTGTACATACACACAATCCCCAACTTGAAATTGTCGATCATTTTTCTTCATATCAGTGTAAGAATTCTTCATGTCCTATGCAAACTTTAGATTCATCATCATTCTTTTCATGATGGTCTCCATTTATTTTAATGTATCTCGCCCTAACATCAATTTATCTTCAGGGTTGTTCCAATTAAGGGGTGTTCTACATTTACGACGATATAACATGTTATCAAACCAACTCACAAAAAGATAGAAAAGATAGATAAACTCCAAAGTAAGGCTCTTCGAGGGGAAAATCTCCTTTACATTACACAAATGAACAATTCTTGGATGATACAAATGGCAAGACCTCATTTCTATATTTAGGAGTCTAAGGGGTCATAATATAATCAGAGCTGACATAACAATAATAATGTGAGGGAAAAATAATAACAATAGTAGGCTTCTATGGGGCACAATAATAATAATATGGGGACTACATGGGAACAAGAATATAAAAAGGGGGTTATATTAATAACTATATTGGGTTACAATAGTAGTATAGGGACCTAACATGCCCCTCTCCTTCAAAGAGTGTTGTCTTCAATGCTTGAGTAGTTCTTGATGCTTCTATATAAAATTCTTGTCCTCCCATGTGGAATCTTTACTGGCTAAGTTCTTCCAATTGATGAGATACTCTGAAATTGATCGATTTCGTTGCTGCCAGGTTCTTGTTTTTGCGACTACTCTAGGTTCCAATATGATGTTTCCTTCCTCGTCAAGTTTTGGAAATATTTTTTAAATTGGGATCTTCTGCAACTTTTGAATGAGTGGGCACAGTTCTGCGTCCTTCTTCCACTCATCCCTTGCTTCATTTATCCAATCTGGTTGGATAATAGAAATAGCACAAAACAATGCTTCCACATCCTCATCCTTTCTTGAGAGTTCATCTCGAACAACATTTTTCTTCCCTTTTTTGTAGATGATTTCAAAGTCTTAACCCAACATATTTGTGACCCATTTTTATGTTCTTGTAAAGATAATCTTTGTTCTAAAAAGTATTTAAGACTATCATGATCCATTTTTACCTTGAAGTGTCTTCCCATTAGGTAAGGTCACCATTTATTAAGTGCATGTAGTATTGCCAACATTACATTCTCATAAATAGCTTGCTTGAGATGTAGTCGTAAAAATACCTAATCGCCTACATCAAAGCTTCTTTCACTATGATGTTGATGTGCCTATTGTTTTATTTGATTCTGCACCAAAGTGGCATTATCCTTTAAAAGTTGGAGAAATTGTTGTTGATGCTCGATGTGATCTTTCAATGCTTGAATATTTTT
>APFE031581520.1:0-12596 GCA_000404065.3 Pinus taeda
TTTTTATGATAAAAAAAGAGGGAGGCTCAGTACTCCTTAAGAGCAGGGATGGCGGAAGAAGTTGAATATGTCAATATAAAAAATATACCCATAATCTCATTTATTACAGACAGAGAAGATTATAACCAGGCAGGGTGGAACCAGCATGGTATTAAGATGATCAATCAGTATCATGTTCAACAGAAAACAATGCAGTAAAGTAGTATACAAATAATTGTGTCCCTTTTTAAAAAGAATCTATCATCAAGGAGCTATCATGTTAAAGATCATAACGTAAATGATAATAACTTGCTTCAAAAGAATCCATAATTCTTGTCCTCATAAAAGTAGTGTACTTCATGCCATGAAAGGGAATCAGGAGAATGTGGTTGAGCTGAACTATGAATAATCCCACAAGAGAAAGGAAAGGGTTGCCCTCAAAAATATTCCCAAAGTGTTGCTCTTTTGAATGAACAGCAAAAACACTCACAAAGCGGTGTTTCGTGTAAGGAACATCAAAGAAAATGCACAAAAAAAAAAAAACAAAAATACATACAAAAACGTAAAAATGCAAATGTCGTTCGAAGAAAAAAAAAATCACAAATGTTGTTTCTTCGGAGAAAGGAACAGCAGAGACACTCAAATGTTGTTTCTTTTCGCAAAGGATCAGCAAAAACACGCAAGTGTTGTTCCTTTTTGAAAATGAACAACAAAGTCACACAAGTGCTGTTCCTTTTTGAAAAGGAACAGAAAAGTCACACAAGTGTTGTTACTTTTTGCAGAGGAACAACAAAAATACGCAAATGTTGTTTCTTTGGAAAAGGAGCAGCAAAACCACACAAATGTTGTTCCTTTTTGAAAAGGAACAGCAAAAACACGCAAGCGCTGTTCCTTTTTGAAAAGGAACAGCAAAACCACACAAATGTTGTTCCTTCAGAAAAGGAACAGCAAAATACACAACCATAAAATGCAAGCACGCAAAGAATGAATTAGCTGTTCACTGCATTGATGCTGAGGATGAGTTTCACTTTGAATGAAGCAACACCTGAAACACAAAATATAAGAGAAATTAGAAAAGAAACAACAAAAAGCAGTATGTAAATAAATAAGTTGAGTTGCAACAGCTATGATGTTATGTCAAAAAAATGATCTATTCGAAAAATGTTTTGGCAGCAAAAACATGACATGAATCTTCAAATGGAAATCAATTCTTCATTTGTTCTATTATGAATCCGTTGGGTAATGATTTGGATAAAATTCCTTTGTTTTATAAAAAATTCTTTGAAAAATCACTCGTCCATAAGTTGACCTTCTTTATTTTCCTAGGACCTGCAAAAAACGAGTGTCTACCTGCAATAAAACATTCAATCATGGAGAAAGAGAGGTGCCCGGGCTCCCCTAATCCAGGAATTATGCAAAAACCTAACAAGTAGTTACTCTATATAACAAATCCATAGAGAAAATAACAAAGTAAAGTTTATTTGTTACTTGCGGGAGAGCAGTGGCCAATCATACTAACCTGCAGTGTTTTAATCACAACTTCTTTGTTTTTTGTCGAAATTGAGTGATTCCAAAGCCAAATGAGAGATAATTCAAAGTTTTATCTCCATTAAAAACAGGTTTTAAAGATTCAATGATATGATATGTCAATTTTAGTTAGAACAACCTGCATAATAGAGTCATTGTCGATTACCTGGTTTAGACCAATAGTTGATATTTCAAGCGTAACTTTTTCGTTTGATGTCGGATTCGAATGATTCAAATTGGAAATGAAAGTAGATTCATTTATTTATCTTCAATAGGAACAAGTTTTTAATACAAGAAGAATTGATAGGTCAAATACTGTAGGGAACAGCCAGAAAGACATAGTTTTAAGAGTGCTGATTTACGATAGACAGTCAGTATTTTGATCATAACTTCCCCATACGACAACGAAAATAAGTGATTCCAATTGCATTGTAAACTAAATTCATAGGGGAATCTGCCATAGAAACAGGTTTTCAAAATTCATTCATTTAGGCCTCCAAAAACTGACTGTCCCAACTCTGTTCCTGAGCTGCCCGCTAGACATCCGGTCAATGTTTTGGCTCTAACTTTTTCGTTTCAAATCCAAATTGAGTGATTCAAATTGGGTTAGAAATTAGACATCAAGGGCTACTTAGGGTAGAAATAGGTTTTAAAAATATTCACTTTTGGTCCCTCAAAACATGACTGTCCCGACTGTTTTTCCAGAAAGTTCATCAAGCCCGCAAGCCAAAAAAATGAAATTCAAGCCTTTTTTCAAATTTGGTGATAAAAATGAAAATGAGTGTTTGTAGAACTTATTATTTCCATTATGATTCATCTACATACACAAATGAATTAAAAAATTATTACCAATGTTGATTTGCATAGCATGTTGCAACAAAAAACAACTAGGTTTACATGGAAAAACAAAATGCATTTATTTTATTCCCTTATTTATTTTATTTTCTACACTAACCTATTTTGATTTGAAAAATGAATATGACTACGTATATGAATACTTCCAGTGAAGCCATTTTCGAAGTAAAGCTTCACGTATGCCCATACCCAAATTTGAAAAATGCATGTTAATGGATCTTAGGGTATGAGAAGTCAGCTTCCCTTCAAAAAATGGTATCAAAAATTGTTGAAGCATGGAGTGATGTTGCAAACAAATGATGGAGTGAAACCAATATTCAATGTATCCTTTATTTTCTTGATTTCGCATAGCCATCATATCATGAAGTTCTTGAGCTTTTAGAATAGCTTGTTGATGCATAGTAAAAGAAACCTCATTTTCTTCCATAGCTTCTACAATTGTTGCATTTGAAACATTCTGAATCTCATTGTAGGTTTTCTCTAATAACACATGTGAGATAGAATGGATGGGAAGAGTGGGTAAATTTTCCAGTTCAACATTGTAAGCATGTTGTACTGGTTTATTATGGTGAGGGTGTGGAATTAGTTGAGCAGGAAAATGAGTATGGAATGGAGCATTTTGATGATGTGGTTGGTTGGGTTGAGTGGATAAATTTGATGTGCAAGTAGGATGTTGTAAAAGAGCCGGTGGAGAATATGGAGAATGTACTTGTGCTACAAGATGAGGGAGAGTAGTCATGCCATCATAAGATGAACCATGCCCAACTTGTAAACAAGATAGGTGGTTATATTGAAATTGACATGGCTGCCCTAACACATTAGCATTCCATAATGGATTCTGCAAGTATGACAATGGAGAAAAAGTGTTTTGAACCATACTTATAGGCCTTGTTGCAGCTTTCTTACCTCTTTGATATGCTACCTCCATCCTAGGTAAGGAAGAGTGAATATCTATGAGATGCTCCTTTCGGTCATGAGAACAAAACGGCGCCAAAATGTGGAGCGATAAAAAGGGTCTTTTTAACACCTAATTACCTCACATTAATTATCAACCCAGGGACGACTTTTTATTTCAAGAGTGTACTCTATCTGAGGCGGCTATTTACTTAAGAGCAATGTTTTGCAGTATAGTGCTTAAAACCCACAAGTAAATAAATGCTTGAAACAACATCTAATTGGAATAGCAAGAAACGAAGATGTTCTAAACTAAAATCATTCATTCAATCAATCATCAATCGAGGATATAGTAGCAATAACTCTTTCCTCTAGAAATTGATGCAAAAAGGAAATTAGAGTATGGATCATGGATCTGGGAGCATAATAGCGTCTGCTGTGTCTCACGACAGCCTTGATCCTCCTCCCACACCAAACCAATGAATGCAAGTAAAAGGAAATGGCAAAAAGCAGAATGAAACGAATTGGACAGCAATAAACGAAACAGCAATTAAAAGAACTAAATCTCGCGAGTTAGAACTGAACTCTCATTCTACAATCAAATAACAATCGGCAAAATCAAGTCCAATGATCTTTACTTTACAAGAAGATATTTACAAATGAATTATGGAACAACAATTCATTATAAAACAGGAACGTCAATCATATATACATTCAACACACTAAGATAGTAATCTGAGATGATAACTATGTTTCCAAATAAAACATTATTTCCGGATTCCAATAATCATAACTTCAAATAAATCTCATGATGGTAATGTTCAATACAAAAGCTTTGTAACAGAAATACCCAATTCAGACTGATGCCATGCAATCAATTCTGGAAAAGATTCAATAATATAATGCAGAATCGCCACAAGGATTTCGGAAAGAAACATTAATGAATTAATGATAACATAGCATTCATGCATCAGATTACTAAACAATAAAGATGAGAAAACCACGCATAAGACAAAGGAACATACTATACAGTAGAGGCAGCAGCGTACTCCACCAGAGGCTGGGCCCTTAGCCGCCAGCGGATGCTGCGGGGTCACTTCAAAATGAGAAGAGTGAACATCAACTCCCAATTCATTTATTAATCAGCCAATTGTGGAATCATTACAACAGCAAAAGCTACAGCATGCAACAATCCCTATCCTATCATGAATAATCCACCATCGTTGTCCATCATTTCTCTATCATTCTTCCATCATTCCCCCTCTTCCTCTCTGATCTCTGTTCTGATTTAAATAAAGAGAGATCAGAGAGTAGTTACAATAAAGATAAGTACAACATGATCTCTTTTACAAAATTGGTTTGCTTCTAACCAATTGATCAACAAGAACAAGGCGAATTTGGCTTTGCAGCTAAGATTTGGAGGACGGCCGCAACTGCAAATCTGAGAAAATCGTGCTCAAAGAACCCTGCGTTTCTCCCTGTACAGGCCGAATTTGGGAAAATTGTTCTTCACAAAGATAATTGGGCCCGTTCTGGACAAAACCCATGTTCCGGATTTTCCAAATTCGTCTTCATTTGCTCAGAATCTTAACCGCAAAACTGTTACTCCTTAAACCAGCGAATTTATGAGTTGGCTGATTTAAAAATCAAATCTTCAATCTGGAAGTTGCTTTGGAGGCTAAAAATGGTAAATAAGGTTACAACCAACTTATTAGAACTATCCTTGGTAAAATAATGCATAATCATCAATTTATTAGAAATAAAGGAGAATAAATAATATTTATCCATGATAGCATAAATCATTTATAAAATGGATTTAAATGATAAATTATGATAAATAACATGATGAAAAATGGTAGAAATGAGTGGAATAAACGTTCACAAGTGACAATAATCATGGCATATTAACGACCCCACACTGTGTGGGGTCGTTAATATGTCATGATTATTGTCACTTGTGAACGTTTATTCCACCCATTTCCACCATTCTTCATCATGTCATTTATCATAATTTATCATTTAAATCCATTTTATAAATGATTTATGCTCTCATGGATGAATATTATTTATTCTCCTTTATTTCTAATAAATTGATTATTATGCATTATTTTACCAGTGATAGTTCTAATAAGTTGGTTGTAACCTTATTTACCATTTTTAGCCTCCAAAGTAACTTCCAGATTGAAGATTTGATTTTTAAATCAGCCAACTCAGAAATTCGCTGGTTTAAGGAGTGACAATTTTGCGATTAAGATTCTGAGCAAATGAAGACGAATTTGGAAAATCCGGAACATGGGTTTTATCTAGAACGGGCCCAATTATCTTTATGAAGAACAGTTTGCCCAAATTCGGCCTGTACAGGGAGAAACACAGGGTTCTTTGAGCACGATTTTCTGAAATTTGCTATTGCGGTCGCCCTCCAAATCTTAGTTGCAAAGCCAAATATGCCTTGTTCTTGTTGATCAAATGGTTAGAATCAATCCAATTTTGTAAAACAAATCATGATTGTAATTATCTATGCTCTGATCTTTCTCTATTTAATGAAACCAAAGATCAGAGGATGGGGGGATGGAGAACGACTGTTTTTATAATTCTAAGTTTCAGAACCAACTTTGATCATGGAGCCTTGTTGAGATCTGATTTTGTATACTTTTGTTAATGCAATCAATATAAAGGATTTGGTGTTCAATTCGTCCCTGCATCTGAAGTAAGTTACGGCAATGCCATTGGAAGCTACGGGCCCGGCTCCAACGGACACTTGCCGTTGTATTGTTATACGGTAAATTGTGTTTGGTTTGCTTATTTCTATTGTTTCAGCAATCTGATATATCTTTCATATGATAGACTATGATTTATACTTAATATCTGAATCTGAATAAGTTCTTTAACTCATGTCTCTGTATTACGCACAGTGAATCTATTCGAAATTACATCTATTTCCATAGCAGGATATTGGTATGAATGTTATTATCATTAGATTCATGTGAAATAGTATTTGTAAGACTTGAAAGCAATATTACTTTGTTCAGAAACGTAATCATATCATTCGTTATTCTCAGATTGCTGTAGTAGTAGAGAATGTGTACATACGGTTGAGGATTGCTGTTTCATTAGTGTGTTGAATGTATATATGATTGACGTTCCTGTTTTATAAAGAACTGCTGTTCCATAATTCATTTGTAAATATCTTCTTGTAAAGTAAAGATCATTGGAATTGCTTTTGTCGATTGTTATTTTATTGCCGAATGTGAGTAAGTTGGTTTTGACTCGCGAGATTTAGTTCTTTTGATCGTTGTTTCATTTACTGCTGTTCTATTTCCTTTTACTTTCTGTTGTCCATTTACTTGCATTTATTGCTTTGGTGTGGGAGGAGGATCAAGGCTGTCGTGAGACACAACAAACGCTATTATGCTCCTAGATCCATGATCCATACTCTAATTCCTTTTGCATCAATTTCTAGAGGAATGAGTTATTGCTACTATATCCTCGATTGATGGTTGTTTGAATGAATGATTTAGTTTAGAACAATTCAGTTTCTTGTTGTTTCAATTAGATTTCTTTTTCAAGCATTCATTTACTTTTGGGTTTTAAGCACTATACTGCAAAACATTACTCTTGAGTAAATAGCCGCCTCAGACTGAGTACACTCTTGAAATAAAAAGTCGTCCCTGGGTTGATAATTAATGTGAAGGTAATTAGGGGTTTAAAAGACACCTTTTTATCGCTCCACATTTTGGTGGTAGTGAATGTAGAAGGAAGGATTTGGCAGTCAGAGACACGCCAAGGAATGCTGGATGAAACGTTGGCTAATGGATTGGCCTGGACAGCTCACCCCCACGCCATGAATTTCACAACAATTCAAATTACCGGTCGAATAACTCACGGTGAACCACTGTCATTCGCACTTGCAACCGTTTTGCAGCTGATTACACATCCTCCTCCTTTGCAAGTTGTTAGCCCGAGCTTATCGGCCTGTTCCAACGTCCTTCCGTAGCTCAGACTTGTCCAGAACCACCGTGACGTCCTCCAGAAGCCGGAAAAGCTTTCTACAGGAAAGTGCGCTATAGGAAACTCAGCATTACAAAGAAGCCTGGACTGTCTACATTAAGGGTGGCAATTCTCAGAGAGGTAGGCTTGAACACACCATTCCCATGCAAAATAATTCAAAAGGTGGTGAATTTGACGTGCTGGGGTAAAAAAAAAATTAAAAGCAAGTCTGTCTGTGAATACAAATAACAGTTTACTTATGGTAGCATGAAATTGTCTTTGTTGGTTTGCGTCCAAGATTTTCTCCACGAGTCCTGAGGTAAATTCCTCCTGTAGAGAAGTTGAGACACTGTCAAGGCTAACCGGTGAAAAAAATGTGAATTTTACATGATTATGTGTATGTTGGAAACATAGCTCTACACTCTGTTTAGAGAAAACCCGAGTCTTCCTTCTGTACACGGGTAGTCAAGTTTCAAAATCAAGGAATTGATACAAAGTGGCCTACGGATATTGCAATGTTCTGAGAAGGAAACACACATAGAATTCCCTTTTTGCTCAAAGCGCAAGCAAAAACAGAGTATTTTTCACCATGACTGGAGGGTTTATCATAAAGGAACCCTAGGACTCCAAGAAACTATGAGAAACTCTTGAGGTGGTAGACTTATTTTCCCGTGCACACAGGATGACATTCTGTGACAAAATTCAAGGTCACGATGACGAAATAACAGAGGAATTCCTAAGGTCCCTGAAGCCGAAATCAAAGACACTAGCCACTGTCAACTTCAGAGGATTGACCCTAAAACTCTCCCCACAGCTCATTAGCAGAGTCACTGATCTTCCGATGCGGGTACCCTGGGATAAAGAGGAGAAGAAATTGGGCCAAAAGGCTAAAAAGGAGTTCTTCTTACTAGAGGAACAGTTTTCAGAGGATAAGAATGGGATCCGGAGAACCAGCCTACAGCCATTTTGGAGCGAAGTCAACCTCCAAATTATGAAATATATTACGTGAGGGGCGGTTCAGCATTGAATATGGTTATCATTTCCATTTGCTAACTGAACTCAGGCACCAAATGAATTTTCCCACAGAACAAAAGTTGAGCATCCCCTACTTCCTCCTGCAATCCTTGATTGAGTGTGCCACAAAACTGAGGGAGGAAACACCAGACTAGCTGGCCCATCATGGGCTTATCAAGCTCCTAGTAGAGGATGCACTCCATACCTATGCTATTCCTCTCTCCTGGGAAATTTTTCGAAATATGTTTAAGGATGATGACATCCGAATTTTGGCCAAGGAGCTCACTTCCTCCAGCAGCGAGGAGAATGAGCACATTGAGGCAGAAAAGAAAGCTAAGGGTTAGGAAACCCCGGGTAAACCACCAAAGCAAGGGCAGAAAGATACACGAGAGAAAGGCCAAGCTCCTGAGGCCAAAACGGTGGGTGGTAAAATAACACAAACACCCAGGGAGAAAAGGTTGCAGAGCAGGGCAGAAAGGACTAAAAAAGTCCAAGCAAGTGAAGGCACACCTAAGGTAGCCACAACCAAGCTAAAGGAAAAAGCACCCCCAGCCAAGCAGGCCAAAAGAGTACCAAATGGTTCTACAGGAAGCCAGAAGGCCATTTCTACAGGGAGTCAAAAAACTGCTTCTACAGGAAGCCAGAAACCAGTCAGTACAGGACTTTCTACAGGAAGTTTGAAGAAAGGGCAAGGGAAGGAAGAATCTCCTTAGATTCTAGCTAGGGAGGCAGCAGTTATGCTAGCTGCCCTCAACACCTCTCCAAAGCAGAAATAAAAGTGGAAGAGGGAGCCTTCCATGTATTTTAAGGCGAGAAGAATCACAAGGATTAAAACTGGTAAACCAAAGGAGAAACAGTCCAAAGAACCAATTACAGTTGAAGACACCCCATCCAAACAAAAGACATCCATAACATATGAGTGGGGAATCCCAAAGACATCCACATGGAAGGAAAGGATGGAGAAATTGAACTCGAAGGCCTCTCTACAGGATGCCAAGGCTGCTCTACAGGAAACATTGGCTAGGCTGAAAGAGAATGAAAAGATGGAGGAAAAAGCAGCCAAGTCATTGCAGGAGGAAGAGGAGGCCGATATCATTATGGAACCAAGCCCCCAGCCCATCTTGGGCTCTTATTATAACTTCTTAGAGGCTGGGAAAATCATTCCTCAAAAATTCACAGTACCACTTTTCCTAGCACTAGAGGAAGAAAGAGTAAGGACCCACACTTGGATGAAGATTGCTAAATCCAAGGGGGTGGCAGATATAGGCCCTCTGGAGGAAAAGCTCAAGGAGACCCAAAGAGAATTGGCAAGGGTACGACATGTGGAGAGCTACCAACAGGCCAAGCTACAAGAAGAGAATGAGCTGCTTAGACAGCAGCTACAGCTACAAGGATAGACAAAAGAAGATAGGCCTCACCTCTCAAAACAGCAGCAGGAGGAGGCCAGAGCAGCCAAAGACACCACAAAAGAGCCTCAGAGAAAAGAAGGAATGCAAGTTGAACTTAAGGCACTAAACCGGCAACTACAGGAAAGAGAATTGCAAGCAGGCCTAGAGATACAATCTCTAAAACAGCAGATACAAGAGAAGGAGGCCCAACTGGCCTGCATGGCCAGTTGGACAATGGAATCTCTGCAATGTAGGCAGCCGACGAAATCCTACGGCCTATACCTCAGAGATTAGTGGCTACAATTTCAAATCAACACGTTGGCACAAATGGGTATCACTCAAATCCAAAACCCCCAACAGTTCATGGATTTATGTAACAGCAGTTCGTCAGAAGAAAAGGCCAAGCTATTAGAGTTCTACCTTCATAATTTGGCCCTTCCCAACATGACCTCGTGGGACCCCAACACAGCAGTAGGGGACATGCAGCTTATGGAAATGACCTCATGGCTAAACCATGAAGAAAAGAGAGCGGAAGAGGTCAGAAATGTCATGGACCGAGAAATATAGGAACCACTGCTGATTAGAGCAGAGCTAGGGGACCCCTCAGCATTGATATCTGCCCACCAACACCTAGCAACCAACTCTCAGGCCCTATTAGAGTACATGGATCGGCAGGCTCAGGCCATAGACACTTTGAGGATATGGAGCGACTATTGGGGGACAATTGTGTTCATGCTTGCACCCGTAGGTGGAACAGATTGTCCCACAGCCTCAAAATCAGGGAATACCACACTCCAACTAGAATGAGGGAGGCCTTCGCACGAGTGCCTCTCTACAAAACGCCTATGCAGAATCTTCAGGCCAGTTGGATAGGCCTCAAGTTAAGTCCACCTTTACTTTTGGGGTTGTTAGAAGGAGGCACAGAAGAAGAAGAGCTTAAGCAGTGGGAAGAGGTGGAAAGGAAGGCCGGAATCCATGACAATGAAGAGGATACTACTTCAGAAGCCTGGGATGTGAGGGAGGTGATCAAAGAAATTAAGGACGAGGAGCTGGACTAGTTGCTCAGAGGATGAGCAACCCATTTAGCAGGGGGGTGATGATGAGCCCCAAATTGGGTAACTTATTGGGCTCATTTTGCCTAATTATCCTTGTTCAGTCCTTGTTCAATCCTCCATTTTTCATAGATTATTCATTATTTTTTAGTATGTTTATGTTATTTGTACGAATAAGGGTAGTCACTCTTCCTAGGTGGCTAACACGTGCTTATTTCAGTTTTTTGGACACATGTTGGAGCAAATCCGAGCAATCATGGGCTAGGTGACAGCCAAGCTTGAGGTGAGGATTCATAGGGGGGTTGTCTCTGACATTAAATAGCCCTTCGTCGGGATCTCCACCCTCAACTTCGAGCTCACATGCCACCAAAACGGATCTTGAAGGCAGCCAAGCAGATTTTCGAAAAGGGACTGTCTACTAACAGTTGGGACAACCGAGTCCCCTAGATTTAGAAGGCCTACTAGGGCCCTCGTGGTGTATAAATGAGAAGGCCTCAGCCTTCGTAAGGGACTTTTGAAACCATTGCATATTTTTCATTACAGTGCTGTCACCTTCAGCTCGTTTTCTTGTAGCCATTTTGGCATAACTTTTGACTGATGACTATTTTTTGATAATGATAAGCAGTCCTATTTTATATCAACTCTGAGTTCTCTATAGGAGCCGTAGCTCTCAGGGTTGGGCCCAACCTGAGAACCTAGGGCCTCCTTTATGTACTGTTATCTTTCCTTTATGCATCGTTGTTTTTCCTTTTATGCATTTGCAAACGTATTTCTGTTAGGCAGATTAAGTTGTGTTGATTAGCTAGGTCACTTTTTATGGTTAGAAATGCTTCAGATGTTTAGAATAAGTTGGTAGGATAATAATAGGGAAAAAGCTCTAGAAAAAGGGCCAACAAACACCTTTCGTTTCACCTCTCCCTCATCGGATCAGAGGCTAGAATCGAGTAACCTTGTTGTCCAAAAAAAAATAGTATTTTTGCTTTGCCATTCAATCATTAGTGTACTGTTTCCATTTGCAGAAGTTGGTTACATGTTCAAATCTTTGAAATGTTTCATTGCATAGTTGATATATATGGTTCCCTTTCAAATAAAGTTGTTGTTCATTCACTTTATTGGTAGCTAAATTAGATTAACTAGGACTTTGATTACTTGCAAGACTTTATTGATTCAGTTGAAAGTACACGGTGCAGAGCATCTCTACAACTTTTTCATCCACCCAAGCTTCATCAGAGCCATCTGTTCCATCTCCTAACTGGGTTCCTTGTCTCACATTTGTCCTCTTGCCCACGTAACCTTACCTTTTTGTGCAACCATTGTTTCAGCCTTCTTTGAGCCAATTCAACCATTTATACCTTCTCACCACTCCATCCACTAGTCCCTGGGCCACTTCAGACCCATATCCTACCTCCATATCCATTCCTTCATCTTCCCTCACTCATCCATCCTCCAAAATCCCAATTCTAAACATCATGTAGAAATTTCTGAACATCCTGTAGAAATTGCTAAACATCCTATAGAAGCTCACAAATGAGGTTTCTTGACAGCCAAACTTTGTGAAACTCTCTGGAAGGGTGTTAGGGACTCCTTAGACCCTCTCTGAACCTTCCCGACTTCTTCCAAGCATTTATCCTCATTGATCCACCCCTGCACAGTCGAGAACAGTGAAAGCATATGCATGATGAAACTGACGACTTAATCAAAAATACAAAAATATGTTTTCTTCAGATAGAGGTAGTCTAGACACATGTATTTTACCTTCATAGAATTAATGCCATCTCTTTCAATAGTTTGCATTCTCTTCTTTGCGTTAGTAGGACTAGCTGGTAGAATTAGGGTTTGCTAGGGTTTGCGCTTTCCTTCAGTTTTTCAATCTCTTTTCACAAATATATTAGCTTCCTTC
>APFE031581520.1:19072-35961 GCA_000404065.3 Pinus taeda
CCATTGCTTCCTAAGGGGGGAGGAATGATCCAGGTGGATATTGGTGGCCACCTGCCAAATCCATCTGGACCCCCATCATTGTCTCTTTTAGCATTTTCAGTTTCCTTAATTATAGCACAACTTATTATTTTTAGCAGTTTTTCGGGTCCTGAACTTCCGGAGCCGTTTTGAGGCCCTAAACGACGTTGTTTGGGGAAGCCAGGGGCAACATGGGTCCATGTAATGGACCGATGTTTCCCATTCCAACAATGGTAGTTCTCGGATAGATCTTTCTAACGAGCTATCGTACACGTCAAACGGAGATCGTATGCCAAAGTTACGACCCAGGGAAATTGATGTACCAATTTACCCAAAACGGGGCCCACAATTTGGCGTTTCATCTTCTAAGGGTCGGGTTTTGGAATGTGAAGGGTTTTCCATTGTTTCTCAATAATAAATAGGCCTTCTGAGCCTCATTGTAACACAAGTTCGGAACAGTTCAGAGACATGTAGCCGCACATCTCTTCTCAGAGATAAGCTACCATCGTCCTAGCTGGTTTATTCCAATTCTGGTTGTAAGCATATTTCGGTATTTTCCATTAATGAAATGAAGTGTTATTTCCGCTGCATCTCTTTATTTATGGTTATCGCATCTTTGTATTTATGGTTATCTCTGTAATCTATTGCGTTCCTGTCTAAATCTGGATCATCAATACAGATATTTCAATACAAAGAAATCTTTCCAGAATTTTGGGCTTTCAAAGGAAGTCACTACCTGCGAAGTACCTGGGAGTTCCCCTCACCGACAAACCACTACACAAGGATATCTGGGAGCCTGTTCTTAATAAGCTAAAAGATAAGATTATAAAATGGATAAACAGAGCATTGAATCTAGCAGGGAGACTGATTCTAACTAAGGTTATCCTCCAAAGTATCCCTATCTATATGCTTTTAGCCATTCCGACACCAACTGGTGTAATTACTAATATAAGAAATATTCAGAGAGACTTTCTCTGGGGGGAAGGTGAAGAAAAGAAGAAATGGGCCCTTGTGGCATGGGACAGGGTATGCAACCCTAAGTCCCATGGTGGTTTGGGTCTTCATGACCCAAGAATTCTTAACAGAGTTCTTGGAGCCAAAATCTGGTGGAGATGGCTAAAGGAAATACAAGCCCCCTGGGCAAAACTATGGAAGAAAAAATATGCAAGAGGGTGGTAGGAGAAGAACCTCATCAGAATGATAGGACAAGTTAAAGGTTCTATAATATGGAATAGGGCATGGGAGAACAGCGCCCTAGTCCAAAATCACAGTTTCTGGGAGATAAGGAATGGAAATTTGGCCTAGTTCTGGGAGGATAATTCGCAGCAGGAGGACAATCTCCAAAGTGAAGAATTAGCAGACATTCACACCGATACCATCAACAAAGGATTAAGGTGGGTACGTGACTATTGGGACCAATCAAGGAACAATGAGAAATGGAGAACATGGAAACTTCTAGACTACAGTGGATGGGGCATGTTGTACACTCAAGCTATAGCCCTTAAAGGTCTTTTAGACAAAAGGCAAATCTTGACCTCAACCTTGGACAATCAACTAAGATGGGGAAAGAACAAGGTAGGTCTCTTCAACCTTAAGGAGGCCAAAAGGATAGATTCAGGGCTTAACCTTCCAAACATTGATAAGACGTGGAAAGAACTCTGGGATAATCCTCATTGGATGAAAGTTAAATTGTTCAAATGACTGGTTCAACAGGGCAAGATTCTGACATGGGATAACCTAAGAAAAAGAGGCTTTGTTGGCCCCTCAAGATGTCACTTATGTAGACAACAGGAAGAAACTACAAGTCATCTCTTGAATAGATGCACTTTCACTACAATACTTTGGAACTAGGTAGGAGAAGTCTTCGAGCAGACGGACAAAAATGCAAATGACATCATTGCTACTTTGGAAAAATGGCGGAATTTTTTTTCGGATAATGAGATCATTAACTCCGCCTGGATGTTGGTCCCAAGATTCATAATCTGGAATTTTTGGAAGGAGTGCAACAACAGGAATTTTAAGGATAAAGTGAGTCCAGTGAGCAACATCCTTAAGCTAATCCTTAAACAACTCAAAGAGATTGTTCACATCCTGGGAGGTGTAGCCACTAGCAAACCCACCGGACAAAGAGAGGCCAGAATACTGAAGAATTTAGAGCTCAAGGTTCATCCCCCTCAAGGTTCTATGCATATCAACAAGAATAACTCAGTAGAAAAGGCTTCATGGCAACCCCCTTCACATGGCTTTTTAAAATTTAACATTGATGGGGCATCAAAAGGGAATCCGGGAGAAGCTAGATATGGAGGGGTCATGAGGGATGAGGAGGAAACATACAAATCATCTTCCACAGTTATCTAGGAAAAGATACCAATAATATGGCTGAGCTCATGACGATGTAATTATGCCTGGAAATACTACTCAAGTACAACATTCACAATGTCATCATTGAGGCTAACTCGGAATTAGTCATTAACTCAGTGAAGAGGATAAATGCTAGTGCTGCACTAGAGAAAATCTCAGGACATTGGTGGCTTCTACAAGTCTACCAAAGAATCCAAATGCACTTAAGAATGCTAAGAACTCTTAGGTTGGTGCATGTACGTAGGGAAGCCAACAAAGTTGCAGACTGGCTTGCCAATGAGGGTGTTCGAAACAAGCATATTGACTTGTGTTGCTGGTGGGAGGAGATAATGGATGACAGGTTGAAGGAGGAATGCTCATCTCAGGCCCTCAGCAACAGACAATAGTATCAAAAAAAATCAAGAGAAATAATTTTACTTTATGAAAACGAGGGATAAGTTCACTTCAAATGGCCCATCAGTGGAGATGCACTGTCAGTTTTCTAAGGGAGCTTCCAGAAATAGAGGCAGATATCTATTCACAGGAGGAATGATTCCATGGAAGATGAAGGCATTAATGGAAGAGATTACTGGGGTCAAAAACGGGCCGAGACATACCACTTTCTTTGAGAAACCTCTATCCCAGGAGAAATTTTCCCAGAAGACAAGTGACGTCATTCAGTAGGAGACACGTGGAGGTGAATGGACAATGATTACTACCCTCATCGCTGGGTATCTTGTGAGCAATTGTGTGGTCCAATTTGGTTTGTGGCCATCAGATCTGGAGAGGGAAGATCATTGGCCACCTTTTGGTGTGCAAGTTGGTGGGGCTGAAAGGATAAAACCACTTATGGCCACCTTCATCGGGCACCTTCCAGACCAAAGACGGTTTTAATGAAAAGCCAGCGATTCCACTCAGGAAGCAACACGTGGTGGAGGACTGAAAAAGCAAACCACCTTCATCGCGAGGTATACAACAGGCTTTTAGAGCTGCGTGATATGAACTCCAGTCGTTGGCTCAGAAGGAAAGAATCAATGGTCAGCGTTGATTGTGCAACTTTAGGGTTTTTTGCGAGTAGTTGTGTGGGCCGATTTGGTCTGTGGCTGTCAAATCTGGAGAGGGAAGATCAACGGTCACCTTTTGGTGTGCATGTTGGTGGGGCTGAAAGGATAAAATCACTAATGGTTTACCACCTTCATCGGGTGCCTTCCAAACCAAAGACGGTGCTAAGGAAAAGCCAACGATTCCACTTAGGAAGCAACACATGGAAGAGGACCGAAAAAGAAAACCGCCTTCATCTCACAGTATTCAGCAGGCTTTTAAGCCACACGATATGGATTACAGGTGTCGGATTAGAAGGAGAAGATCAACGGTCAACGTTGATCGTGCAACTTTAGGTTTTTTTTAGAACTGCACCCCTACGCAGGTTGAATCTTGACCGTCAGATTGTTAGATGATAGCTCTTCGGTCCGTTTTGGGCAATCTAGACCTTGTCTCGGTCTGATTTTTTGAGGTTTTTTTTCGGGCACTTAGGGTATATTCACTCCCCTTTGTAGGAATTTGTGCATCTGGGCATTTGTTGTAACATGTGTAAAATAATTTTTTTACCTAAGTTAATAGAAGGACCGTCTCTTAAGCAAAAAAAAGAAATGGCATGTGCATTGTCAATATTTTGAACTTTAAACCAAAAATTTTAAATGAATATAATTTAAGCTAAAATCAAATGGTTTTCATGAGAAAGACTTATTTATCTTAGTTATATGCTTATTAAAAATAATAATTAAAATATCAAATTTTGATGAGAAAATATCATAATTTTTATTTTTTATTTTTTTTACTAGTAAAATGGGTAAATAAGGTAGTCTCATACTTATGTAATATAAGATCAATTTTATCTAACTACTAAATACTACCATAATTATTTTAATATTATCACCAATAATAAAAATTCAAATATAAAATTATATATTTACAGAAACATTAATATCTACAAATCTAGTCTATAAAATATTTTTTTAATTTTTTATACACTTTATTCTATCAACATTTTCAAATATTTTATTTACACCTTTCTAATTCACCCAATTTCCCCTGCCCATGAAGGCGCTCTAATTTAGTTCTTTTTTACTTCAAATTGAAGATAAATGAACTCTTTTATTTTTAATTTCCAAATTAACTTTCAATTATTTACTTTTTTGTATATTTCTTTTTTTCTTTTCTATTTCTTATTTTTGAATTTCATTAAATTGCCTAATTTAATATATAAAAAAATTTATTTATTAACAGAGAGGTTTATTCTACAATCCAGTATTGATCAATTATATTACTTTTTTATATATTTCATTTTTTTTTTATTTCTTTTTTATCATAAATTGTCTAATTTTAATAATAAATTTAATTTATTTAGCGGAGAGGCTTATCCTACAACCCAGTATGATGTGTAACCCTATCCGTCTAACATCAAAGTTGAAAGTTTGCTCATGTTGACACGAATAACAATTAAAAAAAGGAACTATACAAAATATTTAAATAATGTTGGTTCATAAAAAAAATTGCACGTGAAGAAATTGGATCCCTCTCAACTCATGTTAGATCTGTATTTAAGATAGATTTATGTTGGTTATCTATAAATGGGATGTGGATTGTGAATGAGGGAAGTGACTCCTTTGCATGTACACATGTTGAAAACCTTATTTAGTTAGGCAAGTGAATTGATTTTATCTTCTTCTTTTTTTTTAAAATTGATTGGTAATTTTTTATTAATATCGAGATGATAAAAGTTTACATTGAAATCGCTTTCTCAATACTTTCCAAAAACCATTTTTTGAGGAATCTAGTGAGACTTTTTTACCACCTGGAATAAAACACAGGTCATGCTTTGAACTATCCAAAAAAAGAGAGTATAGAGTATCATAAGAACTAGCTTTGATGCCTATCCAATCTAGCTATTGTAAAATGAAATAAGTTGGAAAAGTAAAGTATCTACCATAATACATATACTTGTCAAAAACCAAAACTAACTAAACATCGAGGCACTAAACAACCCAAATTTTACCCATTGTAGAAAAACACTCAAATTTCTTGGTGGAATTTTTAGTCCAATATTATGACTAGAGATGTGGTAGTAGAGTTGGACTAAGGCGAGGCTTGAGTTGGAGCATTGATCACCGCAGGCCCTTCGTGGTGTTCATTTAACTTTGTTCCTGAGTCTGAGACCACCTAACATTCTATGCGAAACAACTAATCAAATATATCATCCAAGTTGTATCTAATATCCCTCAAAATTCTCTTTATATCCTCCTAACTTGCAAAGAGCTTTTAGTTGTCTACCTGCTTGTCTCTAATAACCATGCTGAGAAGAGTTTCCTGTTGGTGATGATGGTTTATGGAATGAAGGAAGTGGATCCTTCGCTTATGATACTTCCCTAGGTCTAGTACCCACTTGAGGCTACTGCCTCCTAACTTTGAATATGAGAAGTAAACATGATCCCCAAATTCTTTAGCCTCCAACTAAAGAATTTCCTTACGGACCTCCATGGGTGCTGCTTCAAAAAAATTTGCAACATATTCCCAACCAAACAGTTTCTGATGACACATCTAAGGAGGCCTTGAAGCGCGACCTCTGTGACTAGGGGGGGCACAGCCTCCATGGATCCATGACCACAATGAACCTACAATTCAAAGAGCTAACATTTGTGGTATAATGACCAAATCCAATGGGTTCAACAACGTGATGGTATAGTGAGGTGAAAAGAGGGTTCAAGAAACATAAGGTTACAACAATGAATTTGAAGATTACATTACAGAGACAACCATAGACCCAATTAAAACCATATGGAGAAGGTACCAAGGTACCATATTCCACACACCAAGACGAGACAACTAAAGGAAATCCCAATAGGGTCTAATTTGAAAGGGGCTACTGAGGGGAGGACTGCAACAAGTTCAAATGATGGACTAGGCCCATAATTATGGGGAAAAAGAATAAAGAACATTGACCCTTGTGAGAAATAAGCACCAAATATTGGAAACTGAGAAAATACAAGTGGTTATAGTAAACAAACAATATATCACCCATTGTCAACGAAACTAAGGTAGGACCAGACATTAATAGTGTTACTGGAATCCCAAGATTGAATTGTCAGAGATCGATTGAACTTTGTGAGACTATAACCAAATGTCGCTTTGAAACTATGAAAGAGATACAAGAAGGGATTACCCTACTTCCAAACAATGATCCAACAATTATGAGGCTAGCGTAGGAACATTCTTTAAACATATAAGTGAATACTAGGAAACAAATACCTTTTACGGACCATTCTTTAGGAATATAAGTGAAGACAAGGAAACAAATAACTCTGTATTTGTGTGCAACGTGAGAAGTTTGCAAATATAAAGAGAAAATTATTTGGACCCAAAACCTCTACCACCCTAACACCATAGCCATGCAAATATAAGGCATCGAAGATGTAAGTGTGTGAGCATGTAAAATAAGGATAGTTGTTGGTACACTCTCCAATGTGAGCCAGGTGTAGAGAATTAACCCATAGTCCAGAATTAACTTATGTCTAGTGCTACCATCGAGGGGCACCACCTTCATGACCAAACAAATTTTACACATGCCCATTATGACAAGGCCACTGTGAATATACCATCGACGAGTCTTAGATCCAAAAAACACCATTGTTCATAAAAAATATTATTTGTCTCCTAACTATAACGAGGTGGTCAGAAAAACACCCCCATTGGGGGTTTATAATTCCACACCGACTTTATCTTGTTCTATGCATCACTTTAAAGACAATACGTCCTTTCTCCTAGCCATTACTGACCAAGGCTCATCTAAAGCTATGTGCCTCTCTGAGATACTCCAATTCACCAATACATCAACTGCCTTATTTCCTTCCCACTGCGTATCTATAGGAATAACATAATAAAAGCTCATAAAAAAAACCTTTATGTTTCTTACCACTTCCTGAAGGTGCTAGCTGTGAATGAGTTTGTCTGTCCTATGCCCTTGTATAAGTTTATAGACTGTTTGGATGACTAATTGAGAGTCACCGTGAAACTAGATGAGACAAAATCATTCTCTTATAGTTATTTGTAAACCTCCCCCAAGTGCCATGAATTATGCCAGATTGTTTATTGCAATACCACATGAGAAGGCATAAACATGTATTGGCTCTAAGTTTCCATCTGTAATAATGCCACCATAACCCGCTATTCTTGGGATTCCCCTTGATGCCCCATCAAAACTTAATTGGATGAAATATCTAAGAGGAGGCATAAACAAACTATAGATGTTTTCCTAATGTCCATTGTTCTTAGCAGGAATGGAGACCCACATACTAGGTGAAATATCAAGTCCTTTTAATATACTAGAATCATAATCATCCATTTCACTGTCCTCCTAAAGTAGGGGTTATGTCAACACCATTTCCCGAATGTTTTTAAGAATGGTTTCCTATAGAAGCGATATATGCCTTCCTTTCCCTTCAAAGATTCTTAGGTTTCACACCTTCCAAAAAATCCACCATGTAAATACCAAGGTGAGATGTCAGGCTCGTAAGACCACTAGATTATTATACTTATGTTCATACAATTTCTCTATCCATGATTTATATGCATGTTACTAGGTAGCGAACACCCAAAAACTTGTTGAACAAAAGTCCACAATCTCTTGGAAAAGGGGAAAGCGATGAGAAGATGGTATGCAATTTCTTCCGCTTGTAGAAATATAACACAATATGATGGAACCTCTAATCCTTTGCTTCTTAGACAATCCCAGGTTAAAGAACATCCCTGTACAATCAACCACAAGAAGGTGGAGATCTTAGGCCATCCCGATTCTTTCCACATTGTCCTCCACATGGTGCTCTTCTCATGAGGCTAAACAACCTATAACAGAGAATATGCTTCTTTAAGAGTAAATGTCCCTATTAATTCCCCCCCCCCCCAATGAACGTATTCTTTTGTTGTCGAGTATTCATTGAAATTCCTCCCAACCGTGAATTTTATTTGAGTTGACCTAGTCTCCTTTGTCCTTCCACTGTCTCTAGTATGGATTTTGTCGAGAATGCTTCCAATAGTCTTCCACTTTAATAGCTCCTTGAAATTTTGTTTTGTGTTTTATTTCTTGTAATTAATCACTTCCTTCCAATAATGAGAACTTTTGATAAGAGTCTTCCCAAAAATATGTTTTCATCCCTCACCTGACCTCCCAAAAGTTTTATTTCTTATAAGTTCCTTGCTCTCCTGTGCCCAATTCTAGATACTAGAACCATTTATGTAGCCTTGAAATAGTAAATGACCTTCCTAAGTAGTGTTAGGAATATACTTTTGAGTCCATATTTGCTTCCAAATTAGAGGACCCCCTTGGACCCAAAACCACCCCAACTTCATAGCATATGACAAGCTGATAAGGTGGGGGTCTTTAAGACCTAGGTCTCCCATCTGTGTTAATGTAATCAGTTTATTCTAGCCAATGAATGCCCATTTTCATGTTTTATATGAACCTCTCCAAAAACAATTATCCAAATATTCCTTAGTTATTGACAAATTGAATTTGGAATGGGCATTACTGATAGTTGGTAATTACGTATTGCTTGTAAGACTACTTTAATAAATACTAGTCGACTAGGAAAATCAAGTGTTCTAAAGGCCCAATTACTAACTTTTCATCGAATTATCTCTATGAAACCTTCCCATGTAGTGACTTTATTGTGGCATAAGAGTAAAGGTACTCCAAAATATTGGAAGGTACTTGGCCTTTACTGAAACTGAGAGCTCGATTTAACCTAATTTGAAAAATATTCAGACAGTTGAAAAAGAAAATATTGGACATATTTTTATTGATCAATGTACTTGAGGCTTCCATGAAGAGTTGTAAGAGTTTATCCACTCTTTTCACCTCCCTCCATGTATTTTGTGCAAATAATATGACATCATCAACAAATTGTTAATGGGAAATCGAGAAATCCTTCCCATATAAGCATAGACCATGAATGTGTCCCACTTCACAAGCTTTACCAAACATACGACCAAGACCTTCCATTGCTAAAATAAAAAGAAAGGGTGATGATGGATATCCTTGCCTCAATCCTCTAGAAGGTTGAAACATAAACGATGGCACACTATTAATTAGAATAGATATAAATGTTGATAAAGCGAGGGACCCTACCCATGAGATCCATTTCTTTGAGAATCCATAGGTTTGTAGAACATGGTATAAGTATATCTAGCTTAAACAATCATATGCCTTTGATAAGTATAGATTGATACTCACACTTGGATTTTTGGATTGTCATAGAGAGTGTATGATTTCTTGCACAACAATAATGCCATCCACTATCTACCTCCCCTATACAAATCCTGATTGGTTCAGGGATAATAAGAGAGGGAGAATAGGTTTCAACCTATTAACTATGACAAATGTTATTATTTTTTACAACACATTACATAGAGCTATAGGCCTAAATCCATCCGAGTTGTAAAAATGTCCTGGTTTTGGGGCCAATGAGAAGAAAGTTGCATTTAGCACTGGATAAATAGATCCAAATTTTCTTGATTCTTCCACTAACTCATGGATTTCCTCTCCTAAGAACCCCCAACAGACATGAAAAAAAATCGATGTGGACCCATCAGGTCTTAGTTCCTTGTCCTTGGGAATATTTGTCACCACAACTTCTACTTCTAAAAAGGAGATTGTTCTCGTCAGTGCTATACTTTGTTCATCGGTTATAATGCCTGGTATATGTCGAACTACTGCACTTATCGATTTTTTTCTCCTATAACTTTTTTTTACATAGAGATCATGAAAATAGGTAACCAATTCCTCCTTAATATCCTTATGTTGTAGTTTTCTTCGCCATCAATGAGAAGATCCTATTTTGTTGGCATTGTTGAATCTTGGCGTTGTGGAAGAACTTAGAGTTTCGTTCTCCCTCTTGTAGCCATTGTTTCTTGGATTTTTGTTTCCAGAGCATCTCTTCTCTTTTTCTTCATTGTTCTAAATTTTAAAGGGTAATCAATTCAACTTCTAGTAGCTCTAGAGATCTCCCCTCATTGAGCTACTTGAATTTAAATTGAGTAGTTAACTCATTGATATTTTAAGTAGTGATTCTCTATTTTAATGCAAGAATTTATCTTTCATTAAACTGATAGAATTTCCATGAATCTTCGTAATTTATCTTTTTGAACTAAAAGTTTCCATTTGATTTGGGATTTCTTTCATTGCTACTCAATTTAATTTTTCCTTCTACATTTGTCAATTTCATGCTTGATGAACATAGCATATTGATTTATGAATTAAGGAATGAAGGGTTTTCGAGTGTAGATTTGTTCTAGTACAGGAACAAAGTGTTCTAGTACATGAACATCATGTTCTAGCACAAGAATAGAGCATTCTAGTATAGGAACAGAGTGTTCTAGTACAAGAACAAAGTGTTCTGGTGCAGGAATGGATTTGTTCTAGTATAGGAATGAGACTGTCCCAATCCAAGAATAATATCTCTCCGGCACAAGAAGGAAAATTGATAACAAAATAGGAAATAATCTTCCTCTGTTTTCTTAGCATTGGAATTTAGTTGTAGGAACATATTTTTTCTTTTCGAATTCTTCTTGAGTTTTGATTGAATGACATGCTCTATTTCTTCAACAAAGTCTTTGGTTAATGCTTTTGAGTGAATACAGTACCCAGAGTGGATGTTGTCATTTTGTTGGCAAGGATTTAAAGGTTTTCCTTGTAATTTATTCTTTTTGATTCTGCGTGATTTAATTATTAGAATAAAATTAGGATTTGCAGGGTTCAACCTAGAATATTTGGCATTTCCTATGCCATGCCTCGAACTTACGTAGCCCTTGTTTGACAAATTAAGTGTTGAAGGAATTAAATTAAATTGTAATTCTGGCACCCAACAATAGGTTTTTCATAAGATTTATTCAAGGGTGTAATTTTTCAACATAAATGACAAGTCTAGATTTACAGAAATAAATAAATAAATTAAATGTATGTTATTATAAAGATGAATTATTAAATTATTTAATCTATATATGTAATGATCTATATATTATATCTATATAATTATTTATATATCTAATATATATATATATATATATATATATATATATATCAAAACTTATATTACTTGCCAGTGAAAATCACATACAAAGCCATAGATTTATAGGTCTCACCTCGACCATGTTTGTTGACCATAACTAACTGATAATTACAAACTATCCAAAATAAACATAGTTTTGTCGTCCAAAGTCTTATAGGCCAAAAAATCCAAAATATAGACACAATAAGCAAAACTACAGAAACCAAACCTAATCATCAGAAGTAATAGAAATCAAATTATATGGTCCTGTACCCGAAGGGGGTGGAGGGTTGTAGGTGAAATTAACATGTTGTTTCAAGTGAGCTAGCCATGCTTCCAACTTGTCCAGTTTCTTAGAAAAAATATTTTGTCCACACCATACTACAACCACACGCTCATGAAGGTGGCACTAAAAATATTGTAGTTGATTTAGAGAAACAATTAGTGCTTCATGCTCTTCCCGATGAGTTTTATCTTATTCCTCCAACAATGCTTGCAGCGACTCTCTGGTTTTCCTCTTAATAGTAACTTTTGGGGGGTGCCTGGCCAAGCAAAGGTTTTAACCTCAACCCCGTCCGCATCCACCCCGCTATGCTCTACTGCTGCCTCTCCCTTGACCAACCACAACTCCTGTCCTTTGACCATGACCTTGGGGCACTGCTTCCACCGAGGCTGCAACCATTGTAATAGCATGAGAAATCCACCTGGTTTGCTTCATCCCACCACTAGTACCACCACCAACAACACCCGCCACCTAGTCTCCTGAAGATAGCCTTTGTTGGCACAAAATCTCCACCACTGACTGCCAACGAAAAGAAAGCAAGCTAATAAGGCCACTAACAAAGGAGCTAGCCTGAGAGCGCCCAGGCTCATGAGCAAACAAACTACAAGAAAAGCAACCCAACACCCTAGACCTAGCATGATGAAATAACTCCCCACCCAGTTGGAAATGCAGCATCTAACCAACATGCAGAGAACAAATGCCACTGGTGAGAACACCAACACCACAGATACGAACCACACACCAAGGGTGAGAAATCTCAAAACCCCAATTACCCACCAGACTAACCATACTAACCATAATAAACACTTTATATATCTTAGCCCACTCAGCCCAGAGCACCACCACTAGAAACAGAGAATATCCCCAGAAGAAGAGTTAATAAAACCCCAAACTAGGACTAGAAAAGAGAACCCAATTTCAATAGCAACTGAAGACCCAGGTACATAGAGAGCTACTTCCACCATGTTCTCTCAAGAACATGACTACTCATGTACATAAAATGAAAATAGAGATATATGAAACACCCCTAGAGGAGTCCATTTACCAACCACCACAATAAGGAGTTCCCTATGAAAGCCCTAACTGCAAGCATAGGAGGTCGTTTCCCCACAAGGCTCTGGCTTATGCTGTAGGAAAGTCCAAAAGCTAAGAAATCGAAACAGGAGCCAAAAGGATGACAACGAAGTCTACATAAAAGGAAACCATGAATTAATAGGACCCTCTTACACACTAAAAACTTTGGGTTCCAAATCAAACGATGCAAATTTACACCATCATCATGAAATCAATGGCGTCGCATAGACTTGCAGACATACTGTTTCCTAGTTCGGACCCGTCAAACTGAGTAGGCCTACTCTCCACCTAGTTGGACTAACATATAGAGGGTTTTGATGGAGTCCCATTGAGAGCCATAAATGCTCTATCTTCCCACTGCCACCACCGTAAATGCAACATTCCTTCACACTCGCTTACCACTGCACTTTATACCCTGTACTCCATGCGAGAGAACGGCTTGCCTATCAACCCCTCACCTTGAGTTATCTCGTTAGAAACCATGCGGGAGGAGCATGCCCAACTCTTGTCGCCTCATGAATCCTGCACCCCCATCGGGGAGAATATTATTAATTAAAATTGTAATTAAATTAATTATTTTATAGGAAAATCATTTTTTAATTTTATCATAAAAAATAAGTATCATAATCTTTTAAATATTCAAAATATAATATTAAAGACAAATATATAATATATTATCATTTTTAATTGTTAATTGGGGTTATCTTAGGTGGTTGGGTGGAATAATTACTATCTTCCCCACCCAAGTTCAAATCCCCACTAGTGACATGATAAGCATTGTTGTAATGGCTTCTTACATATGAATATAAAATTACATATTTTTTTTGTAAGTTCGATGTTGATGAGGCTACATCATGTTCATGTCCAAAAATAACACCCAAATAAAATGACGAATTGAATTAGTAACTTAACATCTAAGAGTGTCTTAACAACACAATCACCACCCATCCAAGATCCCATGAACTATATATAATTATACGTTAAGTACACAAAATATACACAAAATATAGACATACATTAATAATATTTCTTTATTAATTATTTTTTTTATAAATATTATTATTATTATAAAATTTCAAAAACTTAAATTATATAACAAAACCTCAATTATTAAATATTTTAGGCAAGCTTACATATGTCACAAATAATTTGATAGGATGAAAGGCAATCACACAATTCTAATTTAAACGAGTGGTTTGGACTATAACCCCCAAGACAAGTTAAGACAATAATAAAGCAAATTAAAGGACCATGTAAATATCGAATTTCATCATGTAGCGTATATTAATTTTATTTTTTATATTATTATGTAATTATATATGAATATGATGTAATATTTTATAATATAATTATACTAATATTCAGTTTATATATTTAATATAAATATTTAAATTATTAATTAATTAAAAATACTTTGGAAAATTAATAATAATATATTATAAATTAATTTAAGAATTGATGGTTAAATGTTGAATATTAGCGATAAGGTGTTTTTAACAACCTCCCCAAACAAATCAAGACAATTGATAAAATAACAACTTTATGATGTATGTTAATTAGTTTTAATCAATTTTTTTGTGTTTAATTGTCCCTTTTTAATGTTTAAGATTATGTGATTTTTATATGTACGATGGCTTAATAATTTGTAAAAGTTAATGAAATTTTAAGTTTTTATAATATTTTATTTAATAGGTAATATTATATTATATTATATAATATATATATATATATATATGGGTTAATTTAATTGGTTAAGTTTTTATTGTTAAACTGTTTTGTTATTTAGAGGTTATAGGTTCAATTCTCTTGACATTTTTGGTGTTAGGCTTTGTGGTTGCGCCGATAGGAAGTGATTCTTTGGGGTGGATCTGTTTGGTACAAATATTATGTGGATGTAGTGGTCACTAATCTCCAAGGTGCGTAAACCACATAAGAGTCCGGTGATTGCTACATCCACATAACATTTGTACAAATTAGATCCATCCGAAGGGATCACTTCTTGTTTTTTCAACCACGAAGCTAACCCCAAGGGTGTTGAGAGAATTGAACTTGTGACCTCTCAATAGCAAGGGCACTTTAACGATGGGGAATCGACTAATTGAGCTAACCCTTGGGGCTCATATAAATATTTATATTATTAGAATGTTTTTAGAATTTAATATTGGAAAAATAGTAACTTAACTATGTTATAAATTAATTGAAAAGTTAATATATGAGATGTAGAATATTTAGTGATAGGGTATTTTGTTAAGGAACTCTTTGTATTAAAGTTGTTGATTGGAAACCCCATGGGTACAAAAGATCTAGCTATGTTAAGGGTTAATGTAGCCAAGTTGGGTACAATCCCTTTGATAGCCTAAATGCACTTGGGTCATGGCTCCTAAGCTAAAGGCTAATCCTACAAGCCACGAACAAAATAGAAAACGAATAAAAAAAACCATCTAAGAGTTTTCTTGTATTAATCAATGGAAGCAATTTGGACGGTAGTTAAGGTAAGGGTCTCATGGTAAGTGCTTTAATGAAGGTGGTCTCCAAGGTATGCTCTTTGGGGGTTTAGTTGGCCACTCCATCATACATGCTAAAAACCTTATATAATAATGGAAGGGCAAGGGTCATAAGGATGAATTATAGATCTGACAAAGGTATATGTTAAAAGTAAATGTTTTAAATGGTGATAAAATTGTAGAAATTGCAAGAAATTTGCTACTGTTAATGAAATCGAACTGAAATCAAGAGACAAAAATTCTTCTCTTATTACGCGGAAAATAAAACACACGATAGAAACGCATGTAATAACATGCAACCATCAAAACACAAGGAACAGAATGATTTTACAGGGTAACCCAACTAGGAAAAACCCCTTCGTTTTTTTGCATTAATTCAGATGAGAATATGGATCAATTACAATGTCTTGCTTCAATCCTAAACCACACCTTGCATTGCAATTCTCATCTCCTACTCATTAACTTGCTTTGGCCAACACTTAGCCAATTCAAGCCTCATCCTTCCTCCTATTTCCCTGCTAAACCCTGGATGAAATTAGCCCCTAAAAAATAGGAAAATTCCCCATTTCCTTGCACAAATCCTAAAGGAATTGACCACTTGCTCAATGCAAAAACATTGTACACTCAACTGGTATACAATTAATAATTACAATGTGCCTTTTCCTCCACTCCAACTAGGCAATTCGAATTCCATGCACAAATGAGTTTATTTTTAGTAAATTGATCAGTTAGTTGAGATATTAGTGAGTTAGAAACTGTTATAACTACTCAACTGAACTCCTATTGACTCCACTAAAGACTAGAGCTCAATTAGCTAAGTTTAATTAACAATAACTCCACTATATTGCTAAATTTTAGCAATCAACCCATGCACAACTCTACTTCTAGCTTATAACTCAAATTTATTGACTTAACTAAGAAACAAATCCA
The DNA here is from genome assembly GCA_000404065.3 of Pinus taeda. Taxonomy (NCBI): domain Eukaryota; kingdom Viridiplantae; phylum Streptophyta; class Pinopsida; order Pinales; family Pinaceae; genus Pinus; species Pinus taeda. Next base: position 35,320 of record APFE031581520.1, read on the forward strand.
TGTCACTCCAGCCAACTACAATCCAAGTCATCCTATTGATGTGGAAAATCAAATTTCTCCATTTGACTAAGGCACAAGTCAAATGAAGACTTTTCTTGTTACATTTTAACACTCCCTCTTAGTAAGAAAAGGGTTTTGCACCACCCCTATCCTGCACCTGTGGAACTAGAATTTTCCTCTTGACAATGCCTTTATCAAAATATCTACATCCAACTCCTATGTGGGAATGTAAGAAAATATTAGATTTTTAGAGATTTTGATACAACTTTGATTATCACTATGAATCACAGTAGGATTCATCTCTCGACTGAAAAAACCAACAAGAATTTTCCTCATCCATATGGCCTTGCATGTTTCTTGACTAACATCCATATAGTCGGCCTCTGCTGAGCTGAGTGCTAGAGATCTCTATTTCCTGCTATACTAGGAAATACTTGTTGACACAACACTGAAGATAGCTCATAAAGTTCTCTTCATGACTGGTGGACTCCTTCCTAATCTGCAATAGTGAATCCTTGGAGCTTCACACCATTAGTCCTCCTATCTGATATCCCAGAATCTGTTGTGCCTCTGATGTATCTAAGCACATGTTTTGCTGCTTTCCAGTGAAGCTTGATAGGCTTCACCATAAACTGAATTAGC
>APFE031581527.1:2059-35859 GCA_000404065.3 Pinus taeda
CGGGGTCGTAACTTTGGCATACGATCTCCGTTTGACGCGTATGATAGCTTGTTAGAAAGATCTATCCGAGAGCTACCATTGTTGGAACGAGAAATGTTGCCCCTGGATTCCCAAAAAAATGTCGTTTAGGGCCTCAAAACGGCTCCGGAAGTTCAGGACCCGAAAAACTGCTAAAAATAGTAAGTTGTGCTATAATTAAGGAAACTGAAAATGCTGAAAGAGACAATGATGGGGGTCCAGATGGACTTGGCAGGTGGCCACCAATATCCACCTGGATCAATTATGCATTAAAGTAAATAGTAGTGGCATTTTGACTTGCTCACTTTCATGGTCTCTTTTTGTCTTTTGGGGTTCATATATTCTCATTTTTTTTACCTTTTTCTTATTCTTTTTGTTCTTTGTTTATTTTTTTAGGACATACCCTCTTTACATTTTTTTATTTTTTAATATGGAAAACATTTGTAAAAAGAAAAGGTATGTACAATATTACAAGGCTTAACCTTAGTCATTCAAAATTATGACTCCTATTGGTATAGGAACCCAACAGTGGCTCCACTTGGGGATGGTATTTTCTAGTGAAATGTTAAGAAATTTGTAGATTGGTAGCCCCTAAATTGTTGTTAATATTACCTTGAAAATTTTTCCTTTATGCTTCTGCATTATTAATACTTATGACAGTAAATATTTCAAAGCTTATGGCCTTCTCTTTAGGCTTCAACTTCAAAAAATCACCATCCAATCCAATCTACACTTTTGAAAATAAAATATGCTCTATTACAAAATGAAAATTAGTAACCAGGTTCAAAATAGTGTTTCAGTATTCGACAATTAATTGGCCAACCTTTTGCTTCTGTGCCATCCATTTCTCTTAGGAAGAAAGCATTATTACCTCTAAAAGAATAAATGACAAATGGGCCTTTCCATAGGAAATAAAATTTCCCATGTTTATCTTTGTCTTCCCTTCTTGAATCCAACTTGAGTACTTTGTCACCAAGGCATAAATCTTCAGCCTTGGTTCTCTTATCAAAAATCTTTTTAATCCTTTCCTGCACAACTTGAAACCTGATATAGACTTCTTCCTTGGTTTGTTGAAGATGAATTGTTTGGTTGATTCTTCTCTGGATACTATTTGGTTCAACCTGCATTTCTTGAAGCAACTTCATCACTGGTGTTCCCAAGGAAGATGGAAAAATAGCTTCCATCCCATAAACTAGTTGATAGGGAGAAGTTCCAATTGATTTCTTAGTGGTTAGTTTGTTTGCCCATAAGGCATTGACTAGCTTTTTATTCTATGTTTTCTTATTGTCCTCTAACAACATTTTGATGATGTTCACCAGGTTTTTGTTTGAGGATTCTGCCAGTCCATGTCCTTGAGGATAACAAGTTGTGGAATGGCCCAGGGTTATATGATACTTGTTGCAAAAATCTATCATTCTTGTGGATTTAAAGGCTGTTGCATTATTAGTAATGAGCTTATTTCAAAATCCAAATCTTAACAAAATTTTGGTTTCAAGGAAGGTTATGATAATAGTGTCAGTGGCTTGCCTTGAAGGTATGGCCTCTAACCATTTTTTGAAGTAGTATGTGGTTGTGAGGATCCATTTGTGCTAGGCAGAGGAGGGTCGGTGATTTTTTCCAATGAAGTGTAAACCCCAAAGGTATTTTAGCAGAGATTGGCTTGAGGGGTAAAGGTAAAAGCTTTTTATTTTCCTCAAAAATTTGACATTTGTGATAGGAGGTCACATATTTCTTGACATCAGAAAACAAAGTAGGCCAGTATAAACCAGCTCTAAGGATTTTATCTATAGTGGTCTTCTAGTAAAGGTGTCCTCCATAGTCAACTGCATGAAACTCTTACAACACCTTGTCAGCTTCATCTTTTAATAAGCAATTGATAAGAATGCCTTCATGATCTCTCCAAAACAAATCATTTTCTAATATACAAAATTTTAAGGGTTTCATCTTTAAAAACCTGCTTTTAGTTCTAGATAATTCAGGTGGAGCTTGTAAATTCAGTAAAATGTAAATAACATCAGCATACCATGGTGATTCAATAAAGTCCTGGCTAATTAGTGGAGTCACCATCTCCTCTCCATCATCTATTGCTGCAATAAAGTTTATATCCAAGGCTTGACAATTCGATTAAGCCATGAGCTTGGATAAACCTTGGCCCTTGGTTAACTTAGTTAGTTTGATTTCTATATCATATTCTAGAATATTAACAATCCAGTTCCCCCTCTTTCCATCTAGACCTTCCTGATTTAGGATGTCTTTGACTACAGAATTAGGAACATAGGCCACTATATGAGAATATAATATGTCTACCTTAAAATCCTTGATGGCTTTGAACAAAGCAAAGGCTTGCTTTTCCATTATGTTATATTTCAAAGGGGCATCTCTCAGGGATTTTCTAAAGAAAGCAATTAAGTAGGAATGCAACAATTGTGTGCTCAAAAGCAAATGGAAAGAAAATGAAATCTCTGTCAAATTTTGGACTGATTAACACTAGTGTTTTAGTTAAGGCCGGTTTAATGTCTTCAAATGATTTCTTAGCCTCGACAGTCCATTTTGTGGTCAAATATTTTTTCAGCATATTGTTTAGTGATCTAATTAACTCTTCTAAATTAGAAATAAATCTTCTAAGAAAATTAATTTTCCCTAAGAAAGCTTGCAATTCTCTAATGTTCCTAGGATGTTGTATCTATAAGATGGCTTCTTTTCTTGTAGGGTCTATTCAGATACCATCTTTTGGAATTATATGACCTAATAACTTTCCTTATTCTAACCCAAACAAAGACTTCTTGGGGTTCAAGGAAATTCCATATTTCCTGCATTTAATAAAGATGTCTTAGATGATCCATATGTTGATTGTAAGATTTTGAAAATACAGTAATGTCATCTAGATATATCACAAGGAAATCATGAATTTATTTTGCAAAAACTATATCCATAGCCCTCTGGAAAGTGGTTTCTACATTTAGTAGTCCAAAAGGAATTTTCACATACATGAATGTGCCCCAAGGAGTATTAAAGGAAATTTTCGCTTGGTCATTAGGATGAACTAAGATCTGATTGTAACTAGAAAACCCATCCAATAATGAGATTCTAGTTGCTCCAACTACTCTCTGTAAAATGTGGTCCAGTTTGGGGAGAGGATAATTGTCTTTTAGTGACACTTTTTTGAGGTTTCTGAGATCCACATAGAGTCTGATTTCACAAGTTTTCTTCCTAGTTGGCACCATGTTTGATACCCAATGAGAAAATCTGATTGGTGAAATTATTTTGGTATCGTACATCCTCTGAATTTCCTTTTCAATTGTAGGTAATAAGACAGGATTAATCCTTCTAAGTTTTTGTTTGAAAGGCTTTTGATTTTATTTTATAGGAATGGTGTGTTGTATGATGTTGGTGTCATAGGATTTGAGGTCTTCATATCTCCAAGTGAAGACATCTTGAAATTATTTTGATAATTCAATGTATTTCACTTTTCAGTTGGAGGTAATGATTTCAAAAGTTTAATCAATGTTGGATTTTCATCAGTGCTTATATTACACTCCTCTATATCAGATTTCAAAGGTTCCATTTTAGGTTTCCTAGGAACATCATTTGAATCAAACAAATCTTCCAAAGGGGTTAATCCCTTAGGTAAGAAATTATCTTTGAGATTAATTACTTCAGTGTTTTCGTTAATTATTTCATCAATTATTGTTTTGAGGCTTCTGCGATTAGTACTTTGTGTGTAGTTTACTTCCATAGTTCTCACATCCATTATTGTTTGAATCAAAATTTCGAGGCATCCACCATGGCTCATCATTAGGATAGATCAGTAAGTGTGTAAGACAGATCTCATTGCAATGGCTAAATATAGTTGAGGGATGTAATGGGAATGGAAGCTAATCCTGTCATAGGAATCCAATTGTCACATATTTTCCATTCTCGTCTCGAGGTTCTTAGGCTGTTTACCTATTTCTATGGATTCTCTTAGCTTTCTATGATGATAATGATCAGTTTTGGCTACTACACTAGAGTTTTCAATGCACATGTGATGATTGGTTTTACTGGAGTGTTCGACCAGAGCTGAGGTTTTTGAGGGGTTATGTTTTATATCGCCGACATGTTCTTGAATCCTAGTATGGATAGATCGACCAATTTCTCCAATGTAGGTTTTCCTACATGAACAAGGAACCATGTAAACTCCTTTGTGCCATTTGGGATCAACAGGATCTTTGATAGATTTTAGGCATCTGCTAATGGTGTTCATGGGTTTGAAAGTGGTTTTGATTTTGTTCTTTTTTTAAATGTGGGCAATTTCATCTGTGTGCCTAATATGTAAGGGAGGTGAAACTTGCCTAAATGATCATCTAGTGGTTGTTTGTTTTTAGGATTCTCTGCATTCTTAAAGGCTTTGATCAGTTGGTGTTTATTGTATCCATTCTTTTTGAATACATTCATAAGATGGTTCTTCTCATATTCAAAGTGATTTTCATCCGAAATACGAATGGCCCTAGTTGCTAGAGTGTTGAGAACACCTATTTTTTGGGATGGATGGTGGTGAGAGTTGGCATATAGGTAATGTTCTGTGTGGTTTTTCTTTCAATAGACATGGTTTGATATGGAGCCATCCTTATTTCTTTTGATTAGGATGTCAAGAAAAGGAAGGCTATCATTTTCCTCTATTTCCATCATAAATTTGATGGAATTAGATAGATTGTTTAGGTGTTGCAGGAAAGTGTTTAATTTTTCTTTTCCATGAGACCAAATGATGAAAGTGTCATCGAAAAACCTTTTCCAAAGTTTGGGTTTTAATGGGGAAGATTCAATGGCCCTAGTTTCAAAATCCTCCATAAAAATATTGGAAATGATAGGAGATAGAGGGGATCCCATGGCTACACCGCACATTTGTTCATAAATTTCATCTTTAAAACTAAATAAGGTAGATTTGAGACAGACCTCAATTAATTTGGTTGTGTCATATTTCATGATTTTGTGGATAACTTCCATGGATTCATATATGGTTATATTTGTATAGAGAGATTTAACATCAAAATTGACTAATATGTCATTGTCATCTAGGTTTAGATCTTTGATCTCACTAATGAAGTGGTTGGAGTCTTTGACAAAAGAACTATTGTTTCCAACCAGAGGTTTTAGTTTTCTAGCTAGGTATTTTGCCAACTGGTAAGTGGGACCTCCTATAGTATTTGACAATGGGTCTTATGGGGACGTGTTCTTTGTTGGGGCTCCATAGATTTTAGGGGTGTATGGGTTGTTTTCTAATAGATTTTTAATGTTGTGTTCTTTACTTGATTTTATTAGATTATGCACGTCTCTGGAGATCTCTTTTAAGGGATTCTTATCTAATTTAATGTAACAACCACTATTGGTGAGGTGGTCTGTCATCTTTTCATTATCATCTTTTGTGTTCATTATGACGGTTGCACTCACTTTGTCAACTCTTAGTATCACAATATCAGGGTTTTGATTTAAGGTTTTGAGTGCTAAATGTTCAATCTCAACTTGCTCTAGGCTTTCTACATATGACTTACTAAATTTAGTAGGATGAAATCTATCTGTTTCTTTGCCTTCTGTCTAGTTTATTTCTATCTCATTTTTAGGGTTATGATTTATTGATGTGTTAGTATCTATATTTCTATTTACAAACTCTTCTTCCGAGATTAAAAATTTGTTTATCTACTTGTCATCAAAAAATATTTGCCAGTTCTTCAAATTACATGGAATTGCAGGTCTGTGCCTCACTTCAGCTGTGTACTGATGGTTAGGTTGAAAGGGTAACTTGCATGTGCTGGCAAACATTGCTAAACTATGAGCCTGCATATTGTGTTTTCTGGGAATTATTGCAAGCTTAGTTTCTAGGAAAGCGTTAAGCATTTCTACAATGGTTCCTCTATAACAACTTAATATAGGGTCCTTTGTCATATATACAACATCAATCTATTTTATAACTAGTTCAGAGTCTCCCATGAAAAAAACTCTTTTAGCTCCTAGATTCCTAACTAATTTAAGACCTAAAATTAATGCTTCATACTCGGCCATATTGTTAGTACATTTAAAATCCAGTCTGTATGCATGGCCTTCTGAGTGATTATTATCTAGATTGTATATCCATACTCCTACTCCTACTCCAAACTTATTGACTGACCCATCATACTCAAGATGCCATAATATCTCATTCTCATAATTTTCATCATCTGGTGCAACATACTTTTCCTCATTTATAGCAATTTGGCCACCCTATTTATTGGATAGTTCTAAAGTTTGGTTAGTTTAATTTTGAATAGAAACTATAATTTCTTTTGGTTCTGTATCAATACTGTCTAAAATAGTTTCATGTGTTTGATCAACATCATACTAGATAAAGGAATCTATGTCTGAATGTACGGAGTAGATAGGAAATTTTTGAGGCTGATCTTGGTGACTTACCATGTATTTCATTAAGGTTTCTCGGTACAGTTTCTTAGGTTGTCCAAAAACAAAGATTGTTGCATATGACATATCAAGTTGTAAATATCCCTGAAGTTTGGTTGCCCATGATCTGGACAACATCATGCCATACTTTGGTGGGATGTCAGCAACCACAATATCCATAAGGATGCTTTTGGCAGGATATTTAACTAAGGTAACACACGAGTCTTTAATCAATCATAGACACTTTACCTTACTTGAGTCAAATGAGAATAAGTCCTTGTAAGGCCTTGTAATGTCTAGGTTTAATTTCTCCATCATTGATTTTGGCATTAAGTTGTAGGAGGCCCCAGAATCCAACATTGCATTGTATAGAATTTTGTCATGGATGTTAAGGCTAATGTAGAAAGGCGATACTCCTCTTAGTTTTTTTCCATTAACATATGGACCAAATATAAGTTTTGGTTGGTCATCAAACAGGTTCACCGAATCTACATTTTCAATAATGTTTGGAGTCTAGTTTATCTATTACTTGTAGGTTTTGTTCTTGATTAGTTCTATTAAAGGGACTGAAAATTTAGCTTAGCTACCTCTGCTCCCAGGTTGAATGGAAAATGGGATTTTTCTATTTGAGTATTTTGATTTTTCACAATAGGGATTTGAGTATGATGGTCTTCTTTTCCTTTATTGGGGACCTCTTTTTGTGGGTTTTCAAATCTGGTGTTTTGAGGTTTGTCCACTGGTTCTTTAGGAGGAATTGAAGTGGATGGTTGATCATCAGAAGGTTGATTAGGGGTTATATCTACAATGGTGGAACCAAAAGGATTTTGGTTTTGTATGGGGAGAATCTGGATGATTTTAGAAACCAAGGCTTCTTTGATTTTATTGGGTTGATTTGGCACTATTTTATTGGTTTGGTTGGGGATATCAGAGTTCTTTTTACTCCTTAGGTTATACTATTTATGCACTTCAAATATGGCATAATCATGTCCTTGTTTATAAACAAATGAATCTCCACACTGGATTTACAATTGCTGCAACATATGCAGTTCCTGCTCATATTGGGTTAGAAAAACAATGTCCACATCATCTAATCCCATCAGGTTAATCTGTGTGTCTTGTTCTGGATCTTCTAACTGGGATGTTTCTGCATAATTTTCTTGGAAAGGAGGCCTAATATTCTTATCAGGTCCATTTTTTCCAGTGTTTTGGTTTTATTTTTTTCTAAAGTTTGGGTTTCTAACTGGAGGCGCTTGTTGGTTATCCTGTTGAGGTTTCCTCTCCATATTGTCTATTCTATCCATTAGTTTTTCCATACTTTTGGCTAAACCATCTATTTTGAGGTCAGATGATGAAGCTTCATCTTTTGAAGTTCCTCTCCTTTCATTCCTAACTCTGGCTCTTTTAGCTAACAAAGTAGCTTCTACACTAACTACTACACTTTGCATTTCCTCTAAGGTTGGGGGGTTTCTTTTCCTGAGTTGGTATGCCACGTACGTGTCAAAGCCATCAAGAAACTTTATTAATGCTAAATCAGGTGGGGGCCTATGGTTAACTAGAATTTCAATGTATATATTATTGAATCTAGTGCAGTAGTCTTGTACAGTTTCATTGGGTCCCCTTCTAATATTTTCATACTCTGGAAGGATATATAAGGGGTTATTTTTCTTTTTCCATCTCTTCAAAAATTGTTGGTAAAACATATCTAAATTATCCATACTATTAGCAGGTAACACTCTAAACCATTTCCTAACATCACCAACTAAAGTCTAAGTAAATAGTCTCATTTGAACATCCCCAATATCAATTGCATGTAGTTCAAAGTAATTTGTCATTTTATTGGCATGGTGTTGTGCAGTGTAGGGTCCTATGCCATCAAATTGAACAATTTTACTTTGGTAGTCTACTGGCATAACACCAAATGGGGAAAGTAAAGCATGATGAGAATATATATTAGCCATGGCTGTAAGTTGGGATTGGCTAAGATGTGGGGTTGAGGTACTTGGAGATGATGCAATAGTGGATGATGAACCAGAACTAGTAGATGGTGAATGAGCAATACTAGGTTGGTGAGAGAGTGAAGGTATAAATAGTGGCGGGGAATGGACTTCAGAATTTTAAGGGAACAACGGTGAACTAAGAGTAGTGGACAATTGTTCAGAAAGATCAAGGATCTTGGTAGTACTAAGAGATTATTGTGGATAATTCAGAATGTATTCATCAATTGATTTGTTGGCCTTTTGGACTTCAAGTTCTGGAAAGAAATCAAGGTCTAGAACAGTATCGTATATTTCACTTTCAGATTTTTCTTTAAATAATGACAAATCAAATTTCTCATCAAGGCGAAGCTCTTCTAAAACAACCACTCATTAGGACATGAATTAGCTTTAACTAAAGGTGTGTGACTAGTTGAACTTTCTTCTTTTTTGGATTTCCTTGAAATCAGGTTAGGATTATCAACTACTAAGGTAGGGTTTGGATCTAGGTTAGCCCTAGTATAATGAGTTCTTCTTGAAGCCATAATTTCAAATTTTTTCTAATTGCTTTATTTTTGTGAGATTTAAAAAAATAACTTCTAATAAATTACTTTAAGAGGCTCAAAATATAGATTTAAAAAATTCTTAAAGCTTTATTAGGACTGAGGGTTTGAGTCCCTAGTATTGTTGCCACTATGTTATCACTCATAATTTTTCCCTAGAAGTTATCAGAAGAAGGAAAATACTGAGTTAACCACAAACCATCTTTTAAGTATGGGCTCTATCCAACCTATGAATCAGAGAGGGCTCTCTCTATATGATTTAGCTTTGTTTGATGAGATTTTAGGCTTGTTCCTGAAGTTCATGGGGTTTTGATTTGTATTGAAGGTTGGATGGTGGAATCCTTAAAACATATGGACAAAATGATGTCTCTGGACTATTGGGCTATGGAGTCAAGGAAGGGCAACAGAACTAGAATTAATTCATTAAAGGGAATGCTCAAAGGGAAAGCTAGCAGAGTGAAGTACATGTCTTTGGGCTGAGTGGGTGAAATGATCTTAACCAGGGTGAAAGAGAATTTAAGAATTCTCAAACTGGGATTAAAATGAGGAATAGAGGATAACCATGAGCAAAGGGCAATTAAGAATCCTTTACTATAGATTAGAGGGAAACTACCTAAACTAAGGAGCAATCAATAATTCCTTAACTTAGATAATTAGAATAAAACATTAAAATGCATAATAGTTAAAACAAAGTGCAATGAAGAAAATTTTGAGATATCATTCCATAGTATAGCATTCAGATTTCAGATACATTAAAGATTATGGAAAAAATTTTAAAGAAGGATAACAACATAAGAGAAAATAATTGTCTATACTTCGCACTACACATGAATCCTGCGAAATGTCTTGGCTTTATTCATTAATCCATCTTGTTGGTCCAAATAGTGATACAATAGCTTACAATCTTTTGATCAAGAAAGTATATAGAAATTTCTAAGAATCCACACTACATACTTCGAATTTTGAAGTATTTATACAAAAAGTTATTACAAAATATCTTAAACTAACTTAATACTTAATCTAGGAAATACAAATATCTTCTTGTAAGAAGACAGAGATAGTTATTGAACTGTTTCATGCTATCCCTTTTTATTTGGTACTACTGCCTTTTATGGTTGGATTTGTAGCCCTTTATGCTGGCTTGCAGTTGTGGTCTTTCACACTGGAATCTCCTTCAACTTTTATTTTTCACCTGATACTCTTTGACTCTGATACTCTTTGACCATGCTACCCTATTTTCATCTGTTTACCAATTTTTTCTCATTTTTAATGTGCAGTAACTTTTACTGTAAATTTCTCACAGTAAATCAATCATCTTCTCCCACCATTCTTCATTAGGTAATTTAATATTTATCATTATCCTATAGATCTCATCGGCTTCAGTATACTTGGAAAAATTAGGCTTGGTAATGAATAAGTGTTTGATCTCATGCTCAAGAAAAAACAAGTTCTTAAATATCTTGTACAAAACTTTGCCTGTTGGCAGTGCTTTTATGGACGAAGTGCTAGCTTGTTCCTTAGCCAACTATCTGAGTTTATTACCGTAGTCCAAATATGTCATGAGTTTATCATTAATAACTGAAGGACTAGACAATCCTTTCTCCCTCAAAATTTGGAATTTAGCCATGAACCTATTAATGGCTACCTCCATGTTGTGGCACTTTTCTTCTAAGTTCAGTAATAGGTTTCTCTTGGAAAGTACCTTCCTTATTCCAAGATGGTTTCAGTCTTGTCTTCTATATTGAGTTCACGAAGCTCATAACTATTCTTTCTATTGAGGAAGTGGATGAGTTTATTGGCGTCCTCAGGCTTGTCTCCCAACTCCTCCTTTACTTTCTGGATAGCTTCTATAACTATCTTTATTAATTCTATTTGTTAAAAAATAACTTGAATTGATGGCCAAATATCACTGACAGAGTCAATGATATTGGCCCATAATAGTTCCTTGGATTCCCCAAGGGGTTTCCCCAATGTCAGATGTTTTTCCAGAGCTTTGACCTTTTCACTCATCTTGTTTGCTTTTTGTGCCTCTTCCTTTTGCATAATTTGTGCAAGTTTATAATCAGTCTCTAAACTTTCCACCTTTTCCTTTAGTATTTTCACTTCTGTAGCCTGAATTGACATCTCTTCCATGGATTTAACTAATTTTGCAGCCTTTTCTCCTGATGCATCTACTGTTATTTTAGATTCTACTGTTACTAAAAATGTTGTGGCAGGTGGAGCTGTTGGTGCCAGTGAAACTGCCAGTGTAGAAGGGACTAATGTAGACACAGTAGGGATGACATTTGCAGAAGTTGATGCAATGCCATCCTGTTTCAATTGGATCAAGCTATCCAATTCTTTCTCTGTCTTCTTGAGTTGATCATTGAGTTTTAGGCCTAAGTCCATTAACTCTTCATGTTTGGTTTGGTTCTCTATGACTTGAGGTGTTTGAGGATGTTGCAGCTGAGGTATATTCAGTTGCTTCTTCAGAGCAGCAATATCATCACTCTTCTACTTTATAAGCTGCTATGTAGCTTTAATATCCTTGGTATCATGCCCCAATTCAATCACTAAGTCCTCTAAGGACTTGATCCCAATATCCTTGGCCTGTGAGGAGGCCTTCTCTAATTGGAACTGTGTCGAAATTTTGTTCAAAGAGTTTTGTAACTGATGAGTAGTTATGGCTTTACCTGTTAGAGTGAAGTATATCATCTCTCCAGCCTGTTTATGTAGTAAAATCTAGTCTATGGGATGAATATCCCTTGCCAACACTTCAAAGTCAATCCTTTTGAAAAGAGAGATGTATTGGGCTACTGTGTTGTAGGTTTGATGAAGGACATTTACAACTTTCCCTCTTTAATGTCAAAGTCTAAAATTAGCCTTATTTGATTTGTGGGAGTGAGCTTTAGGTATTGAGCATATGTTTGGGCCTTAAGCCTCTCATTTCTCATTTTGATTTCCTTGTACCTGTATTTTATGTCCTAATATTTATCAACAAGCCTATTGAAGGAAGAAACTTCCACACTAAGCATCATTTCCAACATCTGAGTTTATCATGTGGAAGGCTCTTGTATGTCTTCAGATGGAGTGGTGGGCCTACTTCTGTATACCTCTGTATTGGTAACCTGTGCTAATCCTTCTGTATATTCCTGTTCAGAGGTTGGATTGAGCCTTTGCCTCTTATTGTGACTTGCTTTGTGTTGCAAATTAGAGGTGTCCATTCCTGAAATGGAAGCTCCCTCTTTGTTTCCGTTTGGATTTTTCTCCTCATTCTAAGGAGTCTGCATGACTGGAGGGGTGCTCACAACTCTTTCTTGTTTTTCTGGTACCTACAGGAAAGTGCTCTCATAAATATTCTTTTCCAAATCAATCAGAGCATTTTCTACATCTACCCTCATGATGTCTCTGTCTACTAAATAATTTTCCACCCATTCTGTTTGATTTGCATATGCCTCTATTTCTCGTATAGGGTGTTGGATGAAAGGTCCTAGATTGACCTTTTGCCTTTTCTTGGTAATGAATTCTAAAGGGTCATATCTCCATACAAAACTTCTTTGGAATTTCATTCTTTGCAGGATTAGGTCTGCCTCTTTCCCCGCCTCTCTGGAATTGCATATGAAGGGACCTAATTGGTCTTTGATTTTGAAATAGGCCTTCTTCTTGGCATTGAAAAAGTTGACTTCATCTGCATTGATAATATATATGTAATATTCTAAGGAAAAAAACCTCTTAGGGAGGTGTCTTGGCAACTTATATGGTGCAAGAAGGCAACCATATATTCTAATTTCTGTGTGGTTTTGGTAAAGGTACCAATCACCCACTTTGGTTTTCTTGGAAAGTTGGAGGACTCTTTTTATCTCTGGACTTATCCTAGGTGGAGGATTCCAGTGAGCATAGTCATGATTGGATACACAAAAGAATCTATGAAGTCTAAGTATGTATATGGTGATCCAAACTCATGGAAAAGTGGGGTCCAAAAAAAGACTGATCTGGGATGGCCCCTAGTGTCAAGATTTTGGAGAGTGAAAGGAAACTTATCTTACTAATAGTATAAAAATAAATGGTACAATATAGAAGAGTATTTGAATACCCTATCATTGCCCATTCTTGTGAACTGCTCGTGCATTTTATCAACTATAACACTGGCAAAGTCATATACGATTGTAGGAGGATGCCCTGGGGTATAAATGGACATGAAAGGAAGAATAATTTCATCAATGTATTCACTGATAGAGTAACCCAAAACATATGATATCATGGTTAAAATGTTCTAGCCCCATTTAGAGAAAATAGTTGCTACATATGGAGGCGGATCATTAGGGATGTGTTTCTCCTCTCTAATGAAGGTTTGGAACAATTGGGCCAATTTAGATGTACTTAGTTTGGGATACTAGTCCAATAGGTCTCCAATTAAGAGTGGGTTTAGGTTTGGCCCTGGTTGGAACTGTAGCATTTCATTAATGGACTCAGATGTGATAGTGAAAAGGACCTTATGGTAATGAGGCATTATGGCTCTATGGCTGGGGACGTAGCATGCATAACACATATGAAAAACTTTTGGAAAGATGTGAACTTTGTTGAACTGGTATCTGGGTAAATTGGACTCCTAGAGGCTAATATCATTTGTATGGTTTGGGTGTATGTCTTTGCTTAAATAATGAATTTTAAGCAGGAGCTCTGTTGCAGTTGTGTTTTTGATTTGGAAATCCCTGTCGGCCAGGGGAAGGTGTGTTATCAGGAAATATAGTGTCCATTCAGAGCTGCTAGTCTCACTAAGACGGGTAGCTATCTTAGAAACAAAAAAACTAAAGTTATTTTCATTTTCCTTTATGAGAAGTAGGTGGGAGAGAAGTAGAGAGTACCAACCTCAGTCTTTCGCTTGGCTCCTTGCTTGTTTCTTCTTCCCTTTGACAGATATTTGCTACTCCTTCCTTGCTTACCCTGTTTCAAAGAGCACTTGTAAAGTTAAAGCAACATAATACCTTCAAAGTACAGAGATCTACAATCATAAACAATATAGGACCAGATATATATTGACCGCACAAATGCATATATCATCAAACATACAAGAATGTGGAGGAAAACTTAAATAGCTTTATTGATAGAAAGAGTAGAAGAGAATATTACAACCCATTGATCTGACCCAGCATCATCCTCCCAACATGAAAGCCCTTCTTCACCTCATGGAAATCTTAGATCATCCAACACTATGATATTCCACCAAGAAACCAACAACACTTCCTTACAAAATACAAGATTCCAGCCTCTGGATCTCTGGGATGAGGGATCCATATATAGATGTTTGTAGGGTGCGAGTCAGCTTCTGGGATTTGTTTAGTGTCCTTCTCTGTATTCTTTTGGTTCCACTTGGAGATTCATGATCTCTTACTCATCCCTGGGTGAATTCAGAGAGGCAAGTGTCACAGGAGAAGTTCCTGGAAGATTCCATGATCATCCACCTTGCAAATTGTCTCTGCCATTTGTCTACTCTCGCCCATCGCACCCTACAGAAGGGCTTTTCAATATGCATCACACTTTTTGCATGTGGTGGGGGAGATGCATCACACCCTTAGCACTGAGCTGTCTGTATGGTCTAGTTTTGACCAGTTCTAAGCCATTTTCCATGGAGAACTTCTGAGAGATGATCTAATCAGCTGACCTTGTCCCTTTAGGGTATGAAACAACACTTTTAAGGACTCAGAAGCCCTTGGTTTATGGACATATATGATTGGTGTTGCAGTGCCCAAATATGTCTATAACAGTTGCCCCCTAAAGCATGAGGTTGTAAATCTTTTTGATGTCGGGTGAAATGCTTTATCATGAGAATCCGAGGTTTTTCGAACTAGAAGGCGACTTGTAATAAGATAAAATACAATACATTATCTTCATAATATTTTCATGATCTAGCTGTGGCGGGCATTCCCATGCTCATCTTTATAAATTCATTTTCATGTACATAGGATAGACAATCATCTGCGTGGCAGACTGATGATTCTGATAGAGCCATCATCCTTTGATTTGGATGATCATCTGTGCAGTAATGATGTACATTTGATGTATTTATTTTCCTAAATATATCGTAGCCCAGATGGATGAAACTATATCCGAGGTCTTCAAACTCGTTCAATATTCGCTCAAAGTACAATTCGATCCATGTGAAAGATGTTCTAGAGTCGAACATGGAAAGACATTGCCTGATTACTAGCCAATGATGTAAGTTGTTAACAGGCGCGAGAGGAATCACCGATAATGATGATTACCCTCAAGGTATGACAGTACAATTTACGTGGTGTGAAAATGGGACTTGGTTTCGAACACCACGCAAAATATTTCGGTCAAAGGCCATTGATGTAAACCTGTCTCCGGAAGTGAGAAACTTTCCATTGAGGCATGCAAGCTTCAAAGTACTGAAAGGGTTGTCCCTAGATCAACTTCTTGGATAATGAGTTGACATCGACAAGAAGTGACCTGTCGTAGGAGGGCCTTAACGAATCCCACATCTACGACACGGAACGGAGAAAATGATTTTGTGGAGGTGAAAAAGATCTGATGGTACATGGTTTAGGGTGGCAGTCATGAAAGAATGAAGGGTGAAGGTATTGCAGCAGATGAGACACAAGCTAGGTTGGTGAATTCTCTGAGTGACTTCTCTTGAACATATCAGTGACACTGAAATGGATTGGTAGTGTTAACCCCAAAAATGAATGGTGCGGTGGACCAATGGTAATATGACCGGTGAACAGAATAACCCAATCCAACCCAATCATGGTGATGGAGTGAAAGTGTCATGTTCAAGAGCGACTTGCTACCAATAAAGTTTCTTCAAGTTTTCTTCCCATTTCTTCCATAGTCATTGCGGACCAGTATCTCTTTATTTTTGTCAAGCTTGAGGAGGATAACATATGCTTGTTCTATAATTTTCCCTTCGGGAAAACCCGACGCTATGTTTTAACAAGCCTAGCGACAGTGAAACTCGTTCTTGTCTATATGGACAAGTTTGTCATTATTGGTTTTAATGAGTTTAACAACAAAGATAACTCGGTCCTTTTTCAATTTTAGAGAGTCTGAAAAGGGATGGAAAGGAAACTCCAGTAATCCTTTTTCGTCATATAATCCCTTAAGTCCGAAAAAGTATAAAATAATACGAAAGGGATGAATTTTCGATAGTTTTAACGAGCCGAACAAGACAAGCGCTTGATCTTTTTGTGTAATAATCCCTTAGGTCTAGAAAGATTAAAATCTAGAGGAGGGATAGAACTTCCGATAACTTTAATGAGCTGGAGAGGCCAATTGCTCAGCAATCTTTTCATATTTTACGATTCAGATGAAAAGAGCTTAAAGGAGACTCGTTTTTTGAGGAACAAGTGATATTTTCGGGTAGCAGCTAGTTCCAAGTAAAGTTTGGAATTTTCCAATCATGGTAGTGTTAAGAGGATGGCTAACAGAATCACTCATCGCAATTGTTCCTCAAAAGGGTAAACAATCAAATGGAGGCGTATGATCGGCTAAAACAAAGTGGAAGTGATGTTAAGAACACGACCAAGGCTCAAAAGCTGATGATAATACATTCACAATGGTTATTTACCCAAGATTGGTTAATTTTTTAATGAGCTTAAACTCTGGTGGAACATATGCTCATTGCTTAGGTTTAATTTTTAACGATCTTGAACTTTGCGTAAAACTGCTCGTGATAATGGTCATTGATATTTGATTCACTGTTAACACTATGTTCTTTTGACGGTCATACTACCTATTCAATTGCTCCATCAAACTTATTAGAAATGAGAATACATGCTTGAAAAATGAGTTAAAACACTAATACCCTACTCAAATTACGTGAAAAGTAATTTAAAAGTGGTTTTTACCCTTCATTTTACCATTTCATTTGAATTTGGGATTGTTAGAGATTTGGAGGTGTTTTCCCCCTTGATTTTCACTAATTGATTCCAGGAGATTCTGTGGATGATTTTCGGCACCGTCTGGACCAGGTAGGAGCTAAACCTGAGCTCTTCAATTGCATTCTTTCATTTTTGAATTCTGAGCATGTTTCCTTGCTTTCTTGAGCCTCTGGGGTTTGAACAATTCGTTCTGCCCCCATCGCACCCTGTGTACATCAAAAGGTGCGATGCATACTGGGCTAGCCATTGGCTAGTCAGTATGCATCTCACCTAGTACACAGCTGGGGTGCGATGGGCATAAGGGGGAAACTTGTGCACTGTTTTTTCATGGAAATTTTGCCTGTTTTTTGCCAAATGAGGATCCTGACTCTTATATTGTTTGTTTTTCAGAGATTCATCGGAGAAAAATGGTTGTTACATGGTGAGAATGTGAGCATGAACAAGCGAACATGGTTTCTTTACATGATACGGGTACGATAACTGCATTGCGGAAATGTGGTTTGCTCAAGTTCTTCTGCATATCTAGCATGAGGCAACAAATCAACTTGTTGCAATATTTCGTTGATGGATGGGATCCTACCAACCAAGTGTTCCAGATCAGAGGCAAATCCATCCCCTTGACTATGGTGGACATCTACTTTTTGATCGGTTTATCGAGGCGTGGTGCCCCTCTCTCACTGTCAGGTTCTGCTCGTGGGGGCGAATCCCTGAGGGATTATATTCACCGATACTATAGAGAAGGATCTCAGCCAAGCATGGATGGCAAGATCAATATCCGAGATGTCACTGACCGGTCCTTGAGGACTATCCTATTCACCTTGGCTAGACTGGCTGGTAGTCTGGCTCTTCACTTGGCCAGCAGGTCCTATATGTAGTACGCCTTGGAATGCCTTGAACCAAAGGTGTTCAACAGGTGCGATGCAGTACTTCTGGTGATAAAATAACAACTTACCAAGGTGAAAAATGGCAGATCCAATAACCTTGGCTATGGTTCTATTTTGACCGCTTTCACCCAGAAGCTGACTCACCCCCCTACAAACATCTATATATGGATCCCTCATCCCAGAGATCCAGAGGCTGGAATCTTGTATTTTGTAAGGAAGTGTTGTTGGCTTCTTGGTGGAATATCATAGTGTTGGGTGATCTAAGCTTTTCATGAGGTGAATAAGGGCTTTCATGCTGGGAGGATGACCTGGGTCAGATCAATGGGTTGTAATCCTCTCTTCTACTCGTTCTATCAATAAAGTTATTTAAGTTTTCCTCCACATTCTTGTATGTTTGATGATATATGCATTTGTGTGGTCAATATATATCTGGTCCTATATTTTTTATGATTGTAGATCTCTATACTTTGAAGGTATTATGCTGCTTTAACTTTACAGGTGCTCTTTGAAATGGGGTAAGCAAGGAAGGAGCAGCGAAGATCTGTCAAAGGGGAGAAGAAACAAGCAAGGAGCCAAGCAAAAGACTAAGGTTGGTACTCTCTTCTTCTCTCCCATCTACTTCTCATAACGGAAAATGAAAGTAACTTTAGTTTGTTTGTTTCTAAGATAGCTACCCGTCTTAGTGGGACTAGCAGCTCTGAATGGACACTAGATTTCCCAATAACAAAATGGCGACTCCACTAGGGATGATGTAATTAGCTGACCTTGTCCCTTTAGGGTATGAAACAACACTTTTAGGGACTCAGAAGCCCTTGGTTTATGGACATATATGATTGGGGTTGTAGTGCCCAAATATGTCTATAACAAGGTGGTCCAAGTCCAAGTGTGGAGTAGTAATTGGTCTAAAATCCATGGCGATAGGAGCAATGATAATTCAGTTCTTGTGGATTTGAATTATGTTCATAGGCATTTTTATACAAGGTTTTGGGATTTTTGAGAGGGTTTAGGCAATTAATTTCTTTAATTGATAGTATTTTTACTCAATTTCTTAATTTAAAATACTGCACAAGCCAAAGGTCTTGAAATTTGCAGGTGTAAGAGGTAATTTGTGGTGAAATACCTGGAACTAGGAAAATTGGGTCTAAAAATGTTGTTTCACGGCAGTTGTAGTGGTTGGTGTAGTCCTAGTACGGTCTGAAAAGGTTGGCTGGGATGTCTACAGTGTCTTCTAGAGCGGAATTGGAAGTCTGTGGGTAAATTAGGAATTTGCAGTGGTTGGCAATGGTTTTTAGAATTTACACAGAGAATGCATGAAAAAGGGAAAAAGAAGGCTTCGTGGTCTTTTATAGAGAAAACAGTTAATTTTTGGCAGTTTCACTTTCGGATGAATAGTGATGGTTTTTTAGTTAAGTGGGACAAGCAGTTTTGGAGGGCCATCACACCATTTTTGTGGTGTGGGCAGTGTTTAAGAAGGGTCACCCGATGCCATACATCATCTGAGATGTAGCATCGGGGGTCGGGAGGAAAACCACTTTATCAAGTGGTTATTGTTTAGCCATTGAGCGTGGCTGATATGATTGTGCATCGTTGGATGTGGGGGAGGGATGATCAATGGTAGCTGGGAGGTAAACCTACACGGGGGGAAATGAGGGAAGTTGATGGGGGAATGTGTTTTCATGAAGGGGGTTCTAGTACTTGTCCCCCTAATTCATTAAGCCGAGGGTCGGTCGCTCCAAAAGTTAGAGAAATGCTTTGAGCCTTTTTGACTTGTAGGATTTAAGTACTAGAACTTATTTAAGAGAAATTAGTGAAGTGAAGGGGTGAAATGAATGAGGGGATATTAAATAGACCATATTGTGAACCATTGTCTTTGTTTTTTTTATTTCTTATGCATATTGGAAAGATGCATTTAAAACAATGACATAAGTGATTTTATTTAATCACGTGATATTTCTGCAACCTTTCCACTACTTACCCATTTACTCATCCTACCATTTTTTCTTCACTTTATTAGGGTGCATTTAGGCTAGAAAATCCTTATCAATATTTTTCTTTTCTTTACAAAGTAAAATATCTAATTCTAACCTTATATCATCTAAGGGCTCAGGTTAAACTAATGAGCTCCTTTTATTCAGTCTACCTATCTAATGATCTGCCAAGATTAAATTGTTTGCTTAGATTTTATTCTCTAACTATAAACATAAAATAGAAAAGTTAAACATTTTGACTATCATTGATTGTGGCATGAGTAACAAGCTGCATACAATCATTTATTATGCATTAAAGTAAATATTAGTGGCATTTTTACTTGCTCACTTTCTTGGTCTCTTTTTGTCTTTTGAGATTCATATATTCTTAAATTTTTTTTGGACCTTTTTCTTATTCTTTTTGTCCTTTGTTTTTTTTTAGGACATACCCTCTTTACATTTTTTTAATTTTTTAATATGGAAAATATTTGTAGAAAGCAAAGATATGTACAACATTACAAGGCTTAACCTTATTCATTCAAAATTATGACTCCTATTTGGGTCAGTTTTGTGCACAAATTTTCTCAATGCCATTAACACTATTATTTCATATATGGAAGATTGTTTATAGTAGAGTATTTATTTGGAACATATATAGAATTATAACAAATGAGCGTTGAATGCATTATTATAATGACTCATGGATTCGATCAGTTTGGAAAAATTTGGCACAAAACTGACCCAAATCGGCCCCTTAAGCCAACTTAAACACCAAGTTGACTCAATCACCTATCAATTCGACATTTTTAACTAGTTCCAAGTCAATCCATTGCAATTTTTAAAACTATTGTTGCATCTAAGCATGTTGATTCCTTCCAATCAATCCAATTTCACCAGATGAAAAGTTTGTTTTTATATTTGCGTCTGTATCTTGTTCAAATTTTACTTTCATGTTGATCTATGTTCGAACTTCCTTAGCCTCCATGATAACATCACAAAGAAAATAAAAAAAAAATTAGGTTTGTGGAAGGTAATATGGTATAGTACTCACAATTTGAAAGTTTCAAATCCAAAATGTTCTTTTTCCAACCAACTTATGAGACCCTAAGCCAGGGGATATTCTACGAAAAAAACTGGCCTTATTACTGCCTCTAGGAAATTCCAATCAAGTTACCTTCAAAACTATATTGAAAACAATAAAGGTTTTATCAAAGACTAGTTACTAAGTACAAGCCATTAGAAGTCACTTGAACTATGTGTATAAAGGTAGAAACACTTTCATATAAGAATGGTTTAATGCAAACCTACATAAAATATTACGAAAAGTAGAAAATTAAGAAATAAGTTCAGTAGGAAAAACCTATATATTTCAAACATGGAGGAAATTTTAAAAGAAAAAGCTATGTCAAAATCCCAATTTCAAGAATTAAGTAAAATGGATCCCAAGTCAATTGATGATGGACTTGATGTTTATAGTGTTTTTATGTGGTTCACTGTCCTTAAGATTGGTGGAAACTACATCCAAGGAATATGTGTACTAAGTAGATCTACTCAAAAAAATCACTTCCTGTTGGCTCAACCACAAATCCTAACCTTGAGAGTGTCAAGAGAATTGAACCCATAGCCTCCCAATAGTAGAGATGATTTACCAACAAGGACTCGACCAACTCAGCTAACCCTTGGGGCTAAGTTCAAGGTAGGCTTATTTTATGTCTTTTGTGTTTTTTTTTTTTTTTATTCTGGTTTTTACTTAGGGTGGGCATGGGTAGTGTGGTAAAAATGATCTATTGAATCATAAAAAACCATTGAAAATGGGTTAACCATAGTTAAGCCCCATTTCCTGTGTTTTGTTTAATATATTGAATATTTAGATGAATATCTAGTTTTTTAATGATATTTAGATGCTCTCATTGCCCTCCTTTAGTCTAAAGTGTTTATGTGTTTACAAAGGTCAGGGTTGGCCATGGACGGACCTATGAGTATATGTCAATGGTGAAACCTTAACTTGTTCGTGAGATGATGCCATAGTAAATATAGAGATGGGTATGAAAACACCTTGCTAAATATTATTATCGATTTGCAAAAACAACCACCTCGAACATGATGAACATGATGATGGAAGGCTCAGCAGGTCAGAGTCAACATCAACAACAAAAATAAATTCACTTCTTCATGACAGAGAAAACTTTGCTTACATACCAGACAAAGTGGGATGACATCCACCCAGATTTACAGGAACTCCTCTTGCAAATTGAGGAGAGATTTTTGGAGTAGAGGGATGAAATCGAGAGGCTTCATCAATATGTTCGACTTTATGATAATTCAGCCCTAAATGAAGGTTTTGATCTTGATGCTACTCATATATTGATGGAAATTGGTGTAAACAACATTGATAGAGACAGAGAGAAGGTGCTACTTCAAGAAATTATGAATACTGTAAAGAATATGCTGGGGAATGATGAAGTTGCAGTTCTCTCTTTTATGATACTTCGACCTAGGTTCATTCGTCCAATAGTGTCATCCGGTGCCACCATCTTCAACACCACCATCTTTAGGGGTCAAAAATCCTCCAAAATCAATAGCCTCTCAGTTTCCTATCTCCTCAACATCAATGATGGATTTCTATAGTGGTCCACCAACCAAACCCTCTCCATTTTTATAGAAGATAGTGGCAAGATTTGATAGACATATTGGGGAGTGTCGATAGTGGATTGAGGAATTAGAATGGTTTCTT
The DNA here is from genome assembly GCA_000404065.3 of Pinus taeda. NCBI lineage: Eukaryota > Viridiplantae > Streptophyta > Pinopsida > Pinales > Pinaceae > Pinus > Pinus taeda. The sequence goes on from APFE031581527.1 coordinate 24,487, forward strand.
CTCTCAAAGAGTGATGAAAACGAGATTTCTAGTTCAGATTTGAGATTATTCCAGTCTTTACCCTCAGTGATATCTAATGTCCATGATTTCTTCATGTACGTTGCTTCTCAAGTTTAATGTATGCTACATATCCTTCTATTCAATGCAGTAGGGGGGATTAGAATGACCCTTTCCTTGAAGTTGACATGAGGGAATTAGGAAAGAAAGAATTTGCATCCAAAAGAGTTCTTCTGACAATGCATGCATCTACATTTTCACAAAATTCAACTCAAGTTGTTGGCTTGTTTTCGAGTTCAACAACACATTCCTCTTCTTTGTCAGAGTTTTCCATGATTAGTGCTCCAACATCATCTTCAATTTCTTCATCTTTTATCTTTTCCACACCAACAACCTCTACAACTAGTTCTATTTTCGGGTATTCTGGGCCTTTCTAATGGCCTCTATGTTTGGGACTTCATAGACAACATCATCAATGTTTGTGGTAAATAAATATTCTTCTCTTTTTCCTTCATCCACAAAAATGTGAGTTCCTTTGATTCGAACATAAACAAGAATGAAACAACTGACAGATATAATCATAAGCACAGAGATGCAGCAGAAAACCAATTCATTTCATTAATAGAAAAATATTGAACTATGCTCACAAACAGAATGGAAATAAGACAGCTCAGGTGATGGTAGCTTATCTATGAGAATAGATGTGGTGGCTAAATGCCTCTGAACTATGTCACAATGAGGCTCAAAGGCCTGTTTATTATTGTAAAACATGAGAAAACCCTAAGCAACCAAAACCCTAACCGCAAGAGTAACACCAAGAGTTTGTGGGCCCTGTTGGGGTTAGTTGGGCACCCAAATTCTTGGGGTTGTAAATTGGTCATATTATCTCCATTTGGCATGTACGATACCTTGTTGGAAATCTCTCATCATCAACCCCAGAAAAAACATCATTTAGGGGGTCAAAACTGCTCGAGAAGTTTAGGACCCGAAAATTGGTAAAAATAGTAAATGATGAAATGAACAAGGAAACAAATGAAATTGAGTGAGGGGTCTAGGTGGAATAGGTAGGTGGCAACCAATATCCACCTAGATCATCCTCATCAATGTTGTCATCTTCATCTTTTGGCGCGGGTGCTGGAACTACTTCAGGTTCATCTTTTGGAGCTCCTACTCATCCCAAAAGAATATTTGGGAGAGGTCATGGATGCTAGGGTCGTGATATTTGGAGAAAATATCACCATATAAGACTTCGAAGCACAAACCTTTTACAAAACAACGCTAAATGATGGATAGTTTATATTTGAGTGAATTCTTTCAAGTATGAGGTAGAGGACAAAAGTGAACTAAATTAAATGACACGTATATGAATAAAGAAGTATGATTGATATTTAATTGCATTATAGGAAGTATGTAAAATGAATTAGACATTCTATGAATTTCCATGGATGGTGAAGTTTTTGTAGTAGAAGATAGAGCCTGGCATTGAAATGGAGAGTTGTGCATATATATTGAAGATGTCTCAGAGAACTTTTGATTAAAAAATTGGGTGAAGCTCGAGTTTTATGCACGAATTAATCCACCAACCCACAAAAACAAAATAATGTCTTAATTGTTTTCCACCTATCATCACAATTCAAACCCTACACTATCAGACGACTTTGTCCTTGCTTTCTCATTAATTTTCATTAATTCACAGGGATGTCGTTTAATTTCTAAGCTTAAATTTTACCGTGCACCTTCCCCCTTTTACTTGCAAACAAAATGGTGGGAATTTGGAATGTGAGCCACCATTAAATGTGGATTTTTTTATTAATTGTGCTATATTGGATAATGGATGAGGTGGGTGTTTCATTTTTAACCAAAAAAATATTATTTAAATATAAAATAGAATTTTTTTCTAAGTTTATTTTACCCAGTAGGAAAACCTAATAAAAGATATTAAGTTTATTTTGGGAGATTAAAAAGGGAATATTTTATTATCCTTAGTCATATTAAATTATTTCTTATAATGAATTAGTTATTCTTGAATTTACTGTTTATTATACTTTTTTGTGAATCAATTATTGATTGAGGTTGGCAAGGTACTATTGTAGCGGCTTTGTTTTGGAGCCTCCCTCTTAAAATCACAACAACTCATCTCCACTCACCCAGGTACTTGTGCTTTCATTAAGATTTATATTTTTCATTTTGGCTTGTGTTTTATCACTTGGTTTACTGTCTAACCCATAAGCCAATCTTTTAACTTTGTTTTCAACCTGTTTCTAGGCTTCCCTTAGCGAACTGCACAATCCTTGAGGGCAACCAACCTTGCCCTAAAGAATTATGCACTCTAAGCCAAAAGTGAGCTCTCAGCACCAAAATTGTGTAGAGCCAGCTGACAACCTGCCTTCAACCAGGAAACTGTGTAGATCCTAAGAGACAACTAGGGCCACTCAACCCAGAAATTGCAGAGAAGATTTCCCTCAACAACTGCTTGATGCATGAGCTATGGGGCTACCCATTTCTTCCTAGAACGCACAACCTCTCCGAGAAATGCATAGTATCTTTTTCCTATAAAAAATAAAAAAGTTAAAAAACATCCCTAAAAAATAGGGATCTATATTTAGCAGCCCGAAGGAGACACTTGAATTATTTTGAAACTTCCACTAAGTGTCGATTTTTCCTAAATTTTTGGCCTTCGCGTCATAAACCCTAAATCGACCAAATATATTTAATGGACACTGCTAGAGCTCATTTTTACATTTGATCTTGGATCTTTGGCCTTCCCGAGGAGATCAATGAACCTCTGGTGCAATCATCGTTTCTTTTTTGGGTAAGTATTACTTTTCTAGTATATTGCTACATTTTTGTCACTTTTCTTTGTTTGGCTTGTGAGAGTGTTGATTTACCCATTTTATTGAACTTTTGTTCGAGTTTTGATTTGATTTATCTTGTAGAAGTGTTGTTTTAAGTTTTTCATTTCCTTTCCGAAGTGTTTCATGCATTATCCAGTTTTTGCACTAATAGTTGTCGATTCGGTGGCTCTCTCCATAGGCTTCATTGTTCTTCATTTTGATTGATTCCTGCACTCATTTTATTTGCATGCATCATCATTCACTTCAAAATTCACCCACCATCATTCCCTCCTTCATATCTTCTCATTTTCATGCTCCCATTGGGTAGATCTGGGCTCCCTTGACCTGGATATTGCTCCTCCCCCACATGCACTACACATTTATAGATCTCAAGTCTCTACCTTAGCTCCGGGAATTGCACAGAAGCTGCCAAGTCCTGGCTCCAACTATGTATTGCATAGTTCCAGGAGCTAGCCCTAAGACTCAACCATTGGGATTTCACAATGTGTAGTCTCACCCTGCCTAATCCAGACTGAACTGTGAATTGCATAGTTCTAGTGAGAAAGACCTCCCTGCTGGAAGTTGGGACTGTGCAATGGGAAGAACCAACTGGAAGTCAGTCACCTCTAAGAGCTAGGATTACACAGTTCTTCCCAGTAGTTGTCGAGTTTGTTGTTTGGTCTATTCTTGAATTTATTTTGGTTTCAAGCTAACATTTGCATGCCATGAGTGTCCTCTATGTCTCTAGGTATAGCATTTGTTGAGAAACTCTCCAACAGTTACAGGTAACATGGCTTCTAAGAGAATTGCATTAAAGGATATTGTTGAGAGTAGCACTAGGGAGGAATTTGAACAGGTGTTGGTCAATTTTCTAGTTTATGCACACTCACATGTTCATTAAGAAGGGCATGAAGTTAACATGGAAGGAAATGAAGGATATCTTTGCAGGGGACTTCAAGGAATATCTAGAGGATCAACAAGTTTATGTAAATGTCCATCGGTTAGGCTTATATAAGGTTGCATGCAGGTACCCCGCCTTCCCATTTGCAGACATCATTCAATAGATTATCTCACATACGAATCCAGAGAATATGACATTGAGAAGTACCAGTGGGACACAACTTGCTACCTTTAGGATGAGGATATATCATCAAATGTATCATTTACCCTAGCTAGTGAACCACATGGATGCACTTTTCTTTGCCACCCAAAGCTTTGTGAACACCAGAGACATTATAAAGTTCTAGGTGAAAGAGTTGTTGAAGTTTAGAATGAGACACAACGATGTTTACAAGGCTAAGCCATACCATTTCTTGATCATCTTTGCATGTCAGTTTTATCGTCAAGAGAGCATGAAGACCTTTCCATAGAATTTTGTGGTTGTGTTGGACCAGTTGGTGAATGATGGAAAGCCATTAAGCTTGTCGGATCTGTTGGCTCTTCAATGGAAATTACATTTGACTAATGCCAGGAATCTACCCAAGGATGAGCAAGCAAGATTCTACATGTCCATGTATTTACTTGATGTGATATGTGCCAAACATCACTTTCCTAGCATGGGTTGGACATGGACACCGACAGAGAGTGCCTTCAATATTTATTGCAAGTTGCATTCTGACTTAGCTACTAAAGATTTATGGCAAGGCTGACTGACCATTTCATTATCTCAATGTACAAGTTGACCTTTGAGCAAGATCCACCTTGCATGTGCCAAGAAGTGATGAAGGAAATACATAACATTGCAGGTTGGTATGCCTCACGCGATGGCACATTCATCAGGATGTTTGGTGGAGAGAAGCCTTTGCATGTTCTACTAAGGTATGCCATGGACAAGTTGGTCGTGCAAGAGGTCTCATATCACATCTCCATAGGCTTATTAGTAGGGTTACATAGGAGGAAGAAGTCACCATAGCCCACTTTTCCTTTACGAATTAGATTGTATGGGATTAAGAGCTTGAAGGATGCGGATGTCAAAGCTAAGGAAATAGTGAAGTTTGAGTTCAACACCAAAGATTACAATCTGTATGATCCCCACAATATTTTCAAGAACCACTTTGCGGAGGTGTACTATCCATGGATCCATGGGACATTTCATTGCGCAGTGGAGGACCCTTGGAGGTATTGTTACAACTCCTCCAAGCTCAAAGAACATATCACTAAAGCCACAACATGGAAATATACTCTGTAGGAAGCAGCATTGTAGGAAGCAACAACAATAGTAGAAATAAGAAACAAATCAGTGCAGGACAAGGGTAAGAGGAAGATTGTCAAGAACCCAGAGGTTGCGAAAAGCTACAATTTCAAATAATATCCTATCACTGAAAAAGAAGCTTTAGTAGTGGAGGCAAAGAGGGAGCAACGACTAAAGAAAGCAGAGCAAAGGAAGAGAGAAAAGAAAAGGTTAGAGGAAGAAAAAAGGAAGTTGGAGGAAATGGACAAGAATTTGAAGTAAGAACAAGAGCTAAGGAGAGAGAGGGAAGAGAAGAAGAAACATGAAGAAGAAGAATGGAAATGTGTGATGACAAAGAAAACCGTGCCCATATAGGTTGAGGAGTCAGAACAACTGGAAAATGAAGAAGAGGAGAGAAGATGCAAGATCGAGAACCTTCTCAGTAGATTGAGAAAATAATTGAAGTAATGGAAATGAAGTTACGACATGAGCCACAAGACCAAGATACCGACCTCGTGCCGAGAGCACTTGAGGTCACCCCTCAATGTCCACCACCTCCACTATCAGAACTAATCCCAAGCGAGCAAGGAGAGGTTGTTCTTCTTGATGATGATCCAATGATGGATGTGTACAATCTATCATTCGACGAGTTGCAACAAAAGATTGTATAGGAATGAAGATATCATTTCCTAGATGATCACATGTCACCTACATTTATGAATGAAAGGGTGATGGTTTCAGATGTTAGAAAGCATCTAGTTTCCAAGGTTGATGCCACTTTGTCTTATGCATGAGCTAAGAGCTCAAATGTAAAGTTCTTGTTAGAAGAGAATGAATAGATGGAAAATAACTTGCAAGTGGTTAGGTAGAAGGTAGAACAATCCACAGGTTTTGGAATGCCAGAGATGAGGAAAGCAATACTTGATGAAGTATGAACTCTTAAGGCCACCATGCAAAAAATATATGATAGATTTTTCACTGTGCATAATGCAGTTATCTATCTATATGCTTTTCAACAATGGAGTAGGAAAATCTAGACAAAGCATAGATCGAGATGTTGATCTAGAACTATGAGAAACTAGTCTCGTTGGTTAGCAACATACAAGTTTCATATGAACAGTTTTATAAGAGTCTGGAGGTCATGGTGAAAATGCACAGGATCGCATCAATCTGTTCCCTCACTGAAGCTAAGAATAAGAAACAAGTTTGGCTAGAGGTCGATAGGTACATGGAGCAGCAAAGGCAAGATGCCACCAATGATGACTTGGAGCTTAGTGCAAAAAACATGTAGAAGTACATTGGTGGTCTTGTCATGGTCAATACCATATTGCACACACTTTATGATGATTTAGCGAAGGGTTCTGTTGAAGGTGTTGGACCCGCCAACATGTAAGGGGATCTCCCCAGTAAGAAGTCCCAATTAGACCTCAAACCGTTTGGTGTAGGAGTCCTAGTAGTGGGTTGTACAGTAATGCATTGACCACAATTTTGCGCAGAGGCAAGTAGGATAACTCTGTTGGTAGCAAGGGTGTGACAGCTGTAGTGAGCCAAGGAAGGTGCATGAGACGTTCTAACCATAGGATTTGAGATGAGTGCACCCATTAGAAACCTATGATAGCACACAATTAAGAAGGGAACACACAAGTGAAGATGCATCACAACAGGGAAGGAAAGTTAGCAAGAAATCCAAAGTGGTGGTTAAATGAAAACACATTTCATAAAGTTTCATACATACATACACAAATAGCTATACATGGATTTGTAAGAAAACCAATACATATATCATTTAGAGTAGACCAGATAGCATAGAATACAATACATCAGATGCATGAAACATGCTAGCTCTTATTATATTAAGAAGTGTAAGTTCCAATCATACAATACATCCATATCCAACCAGTAGTTCTGATAACAGAACATTACAGCCACAATCGCCTACTCCTCCAAAGAGATGTACTAGTTTTGCACAATGGAGAAGGCAAGGCTCATTACAATATTGTCTGATCTTTCTCTAAGATACTCCTATCAAAGCTTGGCCAACCAAAATCCCTTATAATGAGTTATGAGGTTCTATTTATAGAAAAGGGTGGGGTTACCCTTGACATTCCCCTTTGTAACAGTTCATCTACCCTCATGACTCTTCATCTACTCTATGACTGTTACATCTAACTATTGACATTTTACTTACACTCGACAAGAAATTACATTACAATGCACAAGTGTCCATGTGAGACAAAATGGCTGGAGAAAGACATGCAGGACATCACCGACACTCGGTCCATTATGGCCAAATCTTTAACATGCTTTTGATGGTGAAGGTGGTGAGTTAATGCCAATCTTGGTCATCTGTGGTGTTTTGCATGCACTCCATGGTGACATCTTGTTGAAGAGAACTCTTGCCTCTATTGCATCTGGGTGCATGGGTGTGGATCCTCCATCCAACTCGTCTATTAACATACGCATGGTATTCTTGGGTACATCCAAACTAGAAACACACTGATTCATAGTGTTTGTGTTGATCTTCCTATGCGTTCTGGTGGTCATGTGCATCAACTGTCAACTACATGATGAGCTTTAGTTGGACTTGCTTCTTGTCTTTGCTTGGGTGAGTGTGCTAAATGGGTGGGATCGCATGTGTGCGCACGATGACATGCATGCTATTGAATTCCCTTGCATGTGATCAACAAAACTACTCTCCATGTTTTCTCTGTGCCAACTAATGGGATGGATCTTTAACTTGTACGGGTACAGTTTCATCCGTGAGCGCATGTTGCACCCACTTCTATACCTGTTCCTGCTGTAACTCATTCTATCATCTATGCAGCTCCCATTCTTCCTTGAGTTGTTGCTTCAGGACATGCAACTCCTTATTTTTTCCATTCTTTGTCTTCACACAATATTCATGTCGAACCGTTACCTCATAGCCTGAGTCTCCAAAGTTACTTCCATCACAACTGGATCTGCTTGAGCTTGCAACTTTGTTATGCCTCTGTGTTGTCAACAACCTTCCTCTTGCATTTGTTGCATCTGGTATGTTGCTTTGAGTTTTTGTTCGTGATGTTTCTTGCTGTGATGCTATTGTTGTCATATCTTGATGTCCTTATCTACGAACAACATGATGTCTTCGTGGGTAGGCAATTCCATAGACACTTGATTCACTGCATCCCCAAGTGTGCTCTGAATAGTGTCTTCGACTCTTCTCTCTTGGAAACCATTATACCTATATGCTGAGAGATAAATGAACACCTGCGATGCTTGGAGACATGGAAACACTCATGGCAAACAATATTTCAGTCAAAAACCAAAATGAACTTGAGAACTGACTTGCAACATACCTATGTGACTGATCATGAAGGTTGTGCAATTTTCGTTAGGAGGTCGAGAGACTGACTGCCAAGACTACACAAGACATAGTATGGGCTGCTCGCAAGCTGAATGACTATTAGAACTGTGTAATGCACAGTCTATTTTGGCTGTTGAGTGTTGCAATTGCGAAATGTGCAATCTCAGCTAGAAATGGTTGCAAGCTCAGTGACTGCATTGCACAATTTTTTGGGCTAGCAATCACTGTCCCTCACAATTACACAATGCAATAGTGGAGGATATTCACTTGGCAGAAATGCGCATTTCTGGAGAGCAAGATAGACCCTTCCCTCTCAGGATTGTGCAATGTTGTCTTAATGAGGTAGAATCTGGGCCAAGGCTACCCAGACTCACTGGCGAGCAACTGAAAGTGAATGTGAATGTGAATGCATGGAGATAATCAGTGTAAGCATAAGTGAATGATTGTGCATTCAAACTGTGAATGAAAGATTCAAAAAATGAAACAACATGCATGTGGGTGAGGTGAGTGTTAACACCCAGGTTTTTCCCTGTGACTCCTTAGGGAATACGGCCGAGGTAACCACTAACCAATATTTGGACTACAGCTTTTAGCCCAGCTGTAATCAGAGAGGGCTCTCTCTGTAAGATTTGTCACTGTTTTTAATGAAGTTTTAGGCTAGTTATGAAGTGAATTTTTGTTTGTTTTTATGTTTGGTTGGGAGGATGCTTCTGATAGCTTTTAGAGTCTGTCTGCAGGTGAAACTAATCCATTGGGCAATGGGGTCTGTAGCTGTTGTGTTGTTGAGATCCTGAATTAAGTGTTGCTGGTATTACAGGGCCTGTGTGTATTTCATAAAACAAAATGTAAGTTGTGAGAGTGGAATGGAAAACAACTAGCAAAGAGCAATTAAGGTTTCTTTACTAAGCTGGATAGTGTGAAAGGGGTCTATTACTTAGGAGCATTTACTTGAATTCCTGAAATAACAGAGCACTGTGATGATATAGTATTAAAGGTAGCATTGAAGAATTACTCTTTAAATACTTTAACTGAAGAAAACATATGAAAACAGCTAGGATTGAATTCAGGGTAATCAAAGATTAAATCCTGAGACTATTCTTTTTCTTGGCCATTTAGAGATTGAATACATGTGGGAAACATGAACGATACAGGAAAGTATAACAAACATACATGTAACAAAGAGCAATGAGAAAACTTATTGAGCCATGAAATACACAGGAATCCTGCAACTTTGAGCCATACACCATCAGGAGATCAAGAGACACAATGCTTGGAGAAATCCCATCGTTCTTTGTATTAGCTGTCTGAGAGTTTACAATATGAGAGTAATAGAAGAGATATCAAGAGATTTCTTACATCCGGAGTCCAACCCCTCTAAACAAACGCGAGGGGGAATATATAGAGGTTTCATATAAAAATATCTCAGGTATTGAGTCATTTGAGAGGAAAATATCTCTTACACTCTTTCATGGAGAGTAGATGAGAAGTAATTACAAATATAAATGACTCTTAAAAGCCTTTAACTCCTCTCAGGATAATGTTTTGACCTTTTTACATTGCGGAGTCAGCTGTGCGGCTTTATCATAACTGTAGAATGAAGTGCTCTGTCACTGTTACTTTTTGTGTCTTCTTGGCCCTGCCACCTGTGCTTGCTGATGCTGCTGCTGCGGTCGAGTACCTGTGCAGAGTTGGCTCAGCGTCTTCATACTTGGTGTTATGGATTTTGCCTATCTGTATATGTAATATAAACCTTTTGCCGAAAAATATTTAACAGCTCAACTTTGGTTCAAAAGTAACCCTGTTAAATCTCGCCATGTATCTGGAGGAGGAAGCTAATGCTTCAAAATTGACCCTAAGGTCTCATCAGCTTCTGTATACTTGTAGAAGTGGGGGGGCTCATCAAACAGATGTGATACTTCATTTCTAATAAAAAATAAATTATCTAATTTCTCAAAAAGAATTTGCCCTGTCACTGGGCCTCCTGAAGATGTTCCCGGTGTCTCAGCAATCTGAATTGCTGCAAAAGTGCTTACCCTCTTGATATACTTTTCATGAGAGAGTAACTTCCCTGATCCTAGCAAGCTGGGGAGCCCTCTGTCCTGCAGGGCCAAGAACCTATTCTGAAACTTGTTTATAACTGCTTGCATATCCTGGATCCTTCTGTCCAGGGTTTGGATTAAATTCTTCATTGTTGTGACTCTTTTGATCAGGGAGATGGTTTCAGTCCTATTTCCAATTCCCATTTTTACCAGCTGGGAACTTGTCCTATAGTTGAGCACTTCAATCATCTTGGGGGCAAGGTCTGCCATGTTGCCTAGGGAGTTTCTTGCTCTCTGTAGTTCTTTTCTTGCCCTGCCAATGAGTCCCACTTGCTCGTATATGGCATCAATGTACTCCCATTGGTTAGTTATTGATTGTCCAATGGTGGTCCAAATTACTTGTTTGAGCTCTGCTGTAACTTTTTCAAAATTGAGCTCCTTTTCTAGCTCTGCAATTGTTTTCTTCAAAGCTTTTACTTCTCTCTCCCTCTCAGCCACATTTTGCTTAGACTTATCATATTTTTCATTTATCTTTGCTAAGCTGTCCTTGGCTTGATTGAGCTCTGACATCTGAGACTCTAGCACCTGAATTTCTTGCCTTAGTTTCTGCATATCCAGGCTCTCAGCCTGTTCTGTTGTTGGTGCTGTAGTGGCTGGTACTGTGATGCCCGGAACGGTTTCTGGTGCCTGTTGCCTTGGAGGGATGGTATCTTGAGGGGTCTCCTCAAGGTCTATTGATTCTGTGGGCGGCTTGGAAGATTGCCTTGCTTCCCTCCTTTGTAGCGCTGCTTCTAATGTAGTCTCTGTGTCTTGCAGCTTTTGCTGTGTTTCCATCAGCTCTTTATATAAAGTCATTAGTAATGCTGCTGCATCCTTTTCTTGCCTCTGCTGGGCAACTTCATCTGTTTGTGGATGTAGAGTTGGGGGGATCTTCATTTTCTTTTTAATTGCAGCTATATCTGCATCCCTCAGTTTAAGGACTTGCTGTAT
>APFE031581531.1:0-21959 GCA_000404065.3 Pinus taeda
TCAAAGTTCTCTTAGTTAATGCCCTTTTGATTTCCAAATAGTATATGTCCTATCAGCTATACCAAGTTCTTCCAGTTGTTCTTTAGTCTTGTTATTCAAAAATGGTATAAGCCAGTTGGCTTTATCTGGAATTTGTCCTAACAAAGCTCTTATCTTTTGAATTTCTCCTTGTGTTGCTTTCACTAGATCAACTTGTTCAAAGATCACTTGGATGGATGGCCAATCATCATTTACAGACTGAGTGATATTGGCCCAAAGAGTTTTCTTGATCTTTGTTAGAGGCTTGTCAAAAGTGAGATATTTTTCTAAAATTTTCACTTTATTTTCTAATGCTTTGATCTCTCTTTTTTTTCCACAATGTTTATCTTTGAGATATTATATTCTGTTTCCATTTTAGCCAACTATTCTTTTACCTGTTTTAATTCTGAAACTTGTAGTCTCATGTCTTCCATTGCTTTTATCAGCTCTTCTGTGTTTTTGTTGGCACTGCTGCCTGATGTTATGCTTGCTATGACTGTACCTGTGACCACCTCTGTTGTGGCTGCTGGGATGTTTGGGGCTAAGACTGTCCCAAGTGTAGAGGGGATTGCTATTGAGACTATTGGTATTACTTTAGGAGGCTGAGAGGTCGACTCTCTCTACACTTCCTTCAGTGCATTTTCTAATGCCTGTTCTATGTCATTCAATCTTTCATTGACTTTCAAGAGTAGGTCCATCATCTCTTCATCGGATTTCCGTTTTATAACCTCAGTAGTCTGTAGATGCCTTGAAGGATGTAGCTTTAGCTGTTTCCTTAGGGGAGCAATGTCTTCTTCTTTCTTCTTGATCAGTGCTTCTATACCTTTAGCATCTTTGGGATCATGTCCCAATCTAATGATAATTTCTTCTAATGATTTTATTATGTTATCAGGCCAAGGAGGAGGCTTTCTCCAAGTGTAGTTGAGCAGTTGTATTGTCCAACGAATTTTGTAGCTTGCGGCCCATCATTGCTTTACCAGCCAATGTGGAATAGACCATTTCTCCAATTTGCTTGTGAAGTTCAATTTTATCCATAGGATGAATATCCTTGGCCAACACCTCCAACTTAGTTATGATGTAATCTGCTACTGATTGAGGTTGTTGTACCTTTGGCTTGAAGTGGCTCATTATCATCTTGCCCTCTTTAATGTCATAGGTTGACGTTAGTCTTTGTTGATTTGTGGGGGGCATTTTTAAATATTGATGTACATTTGAAGCCTCATCGATTCATTCCTAGGCTTTATTTCTATGAATGTATTTTCGATATCTAAGGCCTCTTTACTTTGTGGCCTGTGGGATGATACTTTTGTACTATGTTGTCTTTCTAGCTCTTGCCTCCGTGAGCGAGTGGATGTTCCTCCCAATGGAAAAGTTTGATGGCTAACTGTTCCTTCTTCTCTTTAGCTATTTGTAGTATCTTCAACTATTTCCTCTTCTGACAAAGGGTTCATTCTTTTCCTTTTTGTCCAGGTTGTCTTGTAGGTCCACTGGCAGGGGTAATGGTTTCCCTGTCCCTCTTTTTATTTCTTTCCTCATTTAGAGGAGTTTACAAAACTAGACTTTATACTACAATTGTTTGGGTTGGAGGAGTTGGCACTTGACCTTGTTCTTTGGAAATTATAGGCTAATCTGACATTGTTGGTTGTTCTGTTGTCTCTATTTCCTTACTTTTGAATGTTCCTGTGGCTGGTATGTTGACTTCCTGTGGAGGCTATAGAGAGGTTCCAACAGTGGATGTACTAGTTGCTAATTTTTGAGGCAACATGAATGATACCTGCCCAAAAGAATCCAAGTCAAGGGTTTTCTCAAGATCTCTCATAGCATTTTCTATATTGACCTGCTCACTAACATCTTCTAATAGGGTCTGCTCTATCCATTCATCCAAGTTTGCAAACTACTCAATTTGTGGGATCCTATGGTGAATATATGGGGATAACCTGTTTTTCATCCTTCTGTCACATATAAAACTATTGGGGTCATATGGTACCCCCCTAAAACTATTTTGTAATCTAAGGTGATCTTCTAAAATAATTTCAGCTTCTATCCATGCATCCCTGTTGTTAATGACAAAAGGGCCTAGATGGTTCTTAATTCTTAGCTGAGCTTTCTTCTTGGCACCACAAAATGGACTAAATCTACATTTATGATCTGCCTAAAATAATCCAATGCAAATAATGTCATGGGAACATACTTGGGTAAATTAAAAGGGCAAAGTTCACACCCATACATCCTAATTTCTTTGTAATGTTTGTATAGGTACCAATCACCTATCCTGTATTGCTTAGAAAGATGGAGAATCTTCTTCATGTCACCATTGATCCTAGGAGGGGAAACTCCTGTCAACAGAGTGGTTGCTGGATGTACAAATAGGTCAATGAACTCACTATAAGTGTAAGGGGACTTAATCGTATTATGAAAAATTGGACTACAAAAGATTACAGACCTTGGATTTCCTTTAGTGTCAAGTTTCTTGATAAGGAAAGGAAAATTATCTGACTGATAATATAACATAAGATGGTATATGAAAGAGGTGTATTTGAAGACTCCTTCCCTTTCCAAATTCAAAAATTCATCATGGATTTTGTTGGAAATGTAGGAGGCATAGTCATATCTAACAGCAGGGGGCTACCCTAGAGTAAAGATCGATAGTAACACTAGGGTGATATCATCAACATATTCACTAGAGTTAAATCCCATAATCAGGGATATCATATCAATAATGAGTTTTCTTGTTTCAGTGAATAAAGTTTGCAGATAAGGAGGGACCTTTGGGCTGGTGCTTTGGTAACATGAAGGTTTGAGCAATACGATTTACTTTTAATTAAGATAACTGAGATGATTTTTCAAATAAATATGCCATGGAAATAGGAGTGAAGGACTGACTAGGGTGGATCTGCAACATTTCATTGACGAACTAAGAAGTTATGCGAAAAAGGACTGTTTGGCTTGGGGACATAGCATCTCTTTGGTTGGGATCATAATTAGCACATCATTGATGAATTATGTGTGGAAAAACATGGACAGAGGGGAGGAAATACATGGGAAGGTTAGATTTCCATAGTCCAAAAATGTCAGACTTATTTAGATAACTATCTCTGGCTTGGCAGAAAACTTGAAGATGGTTTTTATCCCCAAATAGGTCTTTTATCTAAAAGTCTTTATCGACCAAAGGTAGATAATCTAAATCTTTGTGGGGAGCCTTCATGGGTGCTACATTTAGGGCTATAGTGGTTTCCATCTTTGGTTCTTATGGATTCAAAATGGAATTTAGACTTTCTATGAGAAAATAGACCAAACAACAGGTTTGGGGGCTTTTTATGGCAACCACAGACTGTTCTAGAACTGAATTTGGCCCTTTTCTTGTAGAATTTTTAGTGAAAAACCAAAATTATAGGGTGTGAGTATAAATTGGATAAATACTTGCATCAAGGAAGTGAACAGTGCCAAGACTGAAGGATAACAGGTTCTGGGTTGCGTCGCTGCAGGTTTCTTAAGCAAGTTGTGATCTAAAAACTCGTACAGTTGACTCAAACATTATTTTGCATGGGAGCATGTGTGGTAGCACATAATAATTAAAATGATCCTTTTTCGTTTTATTTAACAAAACTAAGGTTGGAAGGGTTTTTGGATTTATCAGGCAAATGATGTACGCAGAGAAATGACGTTTGTTGTTTGTGGAGGGTGGTAAGCGGTACGTAATCGCACCGCTTTTGGAGCTGGGTGGTTTTGGGTCGGGGGCGAGCGATCACATGGACTACGTGATGCGTGGTAGAGGTACGGGTGGAAAATCGCCTGGTGATCGTGAGTTAAAGCGCGGTCACTAGGGGGGCGCAATATTAGTGTCAATCGTTAGATGAAAGGGGAGTGATTGGATGGCAGATGGTCATGGAGTTTGGCAGAACTTTATTTGTGGCTGGTCCAATGTATTTAATAATGTTTTAATCGTAGCGAGGTGAATGTGATTGGTTAAAGGGTGGTTACGTTATTAATGAATTTCAAATAAATCCATTAATCCCTTTTTAAAAGTGTTTATGGTTATATTCAACCGGGGGCGAGATATATAAAATGTCGGGGTTTTATATAGTTTAAATAATACAGGGATGGGTTAATGTCTTTTTCAGGATTTATATAATATAGGCTAAAGGTTAATATGACATAAAAAATGAGAATAAGCACTAAGTAAAACCTTTAAAGAGTATATTTAACTTAGGCGAGGGAATTTATGTAATATTGTGTAATTTTCCTAAGTAAAATGGAATTTTACTTAGGAAAAGACTTGTGAGAATGAATGAATATGTTTTTTAAGTACTTTGGCCATTTAAATTATTGGGCCGAGGGTTCGGTCCCTCCAAAAGTCAGAGAAATGCTCTGAGCCCCTTTAATTTTCAAAGACCTTAATACTTTAGGGGGAATTAGTAAAATCTTTAGGGAAAAGTGTGAATGGAAGTTAGTTATTTGACCTTGTTTTGCTTGAGCTACATCAAGTGTAATGTTTGCCTTGCACTTGTGATAAAAGTAAAAATTAACACGTTTAGAGACATTATCCATCACAAGTAATTATGCAACACCATCTACTTACCCTACCTACTTTAGCCTGACATTTTTTCTTCTTTTTTGGGTGCACTTAGACTGGCAAACCCTTATCAATCCTTTTTTTCTTTTACATGGCAAGCCTACCTAAGTCTGCACTTATTACATCCAAGGGCTCAGATTAAACTGTTGTGCTCCTTCTCATTTAATCTACCTATCTACTTATCTGCCAAATTTACACTATTTAGTCAGATATTTATTCTCTATTCTACAGCATGAAATTGAAAAATGAATGAGCCAGGTTTAAGCTGTTTGACTCTTCGTCAATTGTGACAAAAGTTTAACAAGCTACACACGATTTCTTATTACAGAAAATGAAATAGTAGTGGCACTTATATTTGCACACTTTCCTGGTCTATTTTTGTTTGGGGTTCATTTCTTTCACTCTTTTGACCATTTTATTCTTTTTACCCTTTGATTTTCCTTTTAGGGTATAACCTCTTTACATTTTTTAAATTTTTTGATTTTTTGAAAATATGGAAAACCTTTGCAACAAGAAAAGGTATGAACATATTACAGAGTTCATCAATTCAATCATGAAATATGACAGCTATTGGTATAGGAGCATAATACACCCATCATGCACTAAGTAGAACAACTGCCTAATGATGAAGATGGTCATTGGGGTGTGGTGGTAATGCAGCACCCAGAGTAGGTTTAGCAACCTGACCTTCTTTACACCTCTGAGGCATTTGCGCAACTCCAATTCAATCATTCCAGCCGTCATGTCCATCCTATGGAACATTAGTTTCTGAGTTGCTAAACACGAGAACTTCTCGTGGTCTGTAAGGTCCCAATATTCAAATTTCAACACAGGAACTTGTCCCAAGTGCGGTCCCTCAAAAATAATATCGTATGGGAGAAGTGGAGTTTGCTGAGATCTCATGTTCTCATCTATGTCCTTTGGCACTTTAGCATTTCCCTTTCAGGGAGGAACATATTTAGGTAATTGGGTAATAGGGTTTGCACCCTGGGTTTCAACTTCCATCTCTATGTCCTCTTCTTCAACCAATATTTCTTCAAATTCTTCCTCTTCTGCCTCTAGATTAATGGCCTTCCCCTTTTCCCGTAAGGTGAGCTTGGTCCTCTATGGATTTTTGGGTGAGACATGCACCGGTGTCATAGCCTACTTATCCTTCTCAGGTCACTGTGTACGGGGTGATTTAAGAACCTCAACTATCGCTCCGGCACACTCTAGAGCTTCTACTTTTGCAATTTCCTATGCGGCTTCTGTGGGTGTTGACATAGCACTATTCCACAATTCTTTCAGTGTCTCTGCTAGTTGCTTAAACAAGGAATTCACTTTCAAAGTCTCGAATAAGTCTCGGTTCATGTATACTTGAGCGCACAACAACTTAGTTCTCAAAATGCCAAGTGTTGTTCATTGGAAAACCACTTGTAACTTATAGGGCCTTTTGAATTTGAATTTGATTGTTCCTCGCACATTCGATCCATTAATGCTAGATTGGCGGCAGATTTCAAGAATATAACCCATAAATTTCACCTTAAATGCCTACCACCTACTCCATTTGGCCTCAAACCAACCATTTAATTGTGAATAGTGACTTTAACAGTCACTTTTTGGCAGACCTGTGCGCTAGCGTAACTGTCTTCGCG
Organism: Pinus taeda; assembly: GCA_000404065.3. Taxonomy (NCBI): domain Eukaryota; kingdom Viridiplantae; phylum Streptophyta; class Pinopsida; order Pinales; family Pinaceae; genus Pinus; species Pinus taeda. The sequence goes on from APFE031581531.1 coordinate 6,226, forward strand.
TTATTGCAGCCATTGTGACACTTTGCTACTACGCGTAGTCCTGACATCATGCAGCTCTCAAGCAGTGTAATTTATAGTCCCGCACCTCCTTTCAATATCCTGGAGCATTAATACTATGCCACATTCATATAGTCACATCGTCAGATCATCGATGGCGACTGCCATTCACCTTTCTTAGGAAAGGTTCTCCATTTAACTTGACCAGTTGTACCGCACCTCCACCGGTAATCTCCTTAATAACATACGGCCCTAACTAGTGCATCCTAAACTTTCTAGGGAATTTAATCAAACATACTATCATACAATAGAACTAGGTCGTTTACCTTGAATGTGTGTAGCTTGATGTGTCATTCGTGCCATGCCTTTTCTCATTGCTTTTGGATCTGCTAGTGAAATCCAGCCAAAAATAATTCTTCTTAGAGATCATCCAGCTGTGTGAACCTCTCTTCTAGGGCTCTGTGATCCATCATACCTATGAGCGCTGCTATGCACATAGTAGGCATGATGTATTCCATAGGCATTATGACTTCCACTCCATAGACAAGCCTAAAAGGTGTCTATCCCGTCAACTTCTTGCATGTTGTTCGATAAGCCCATAACACTATAGGTATGCATAGGTCCCAATCACTTCACTAAGCATTGCATACCTTGGTGAGCGTATTTTCAAGCACTTTGTTGAATTCTTCCACTGTCCTGTTAGCCTGTGGGTGATAATGTGTGCTTTTTTGATGATATACTTGAAATTCCACCGTTAGTGCATTGATTGCCTCATTTATGAAGTGCATACTACAATCACTCATCAAGATCTTCTGACATCCAAATCGTGTCAGTACATATTCAAATAGAAACTTCGCAGCAATCATGCCTATGCAATCCTTCACCAGTTGTGCTTCTTCCCAACGAGAAAAATATTCCATACAGTGATAATATACATCGCGCCTATCTTTCCTTGAGGCTGAATAGGTCCTACACAATCTATTGCCCACTTTTTGAAGGGTTGCAACATTACTTGTGGATTCAAAGGAATTTCATCCCTCTACGACGACCTATCTATTCTTCGACATACATCACATTCCTTTCAATATTATTTTGAATCCTTATGAAGGGTTGGCCACCACAACCCTGCACATAGAATCTTTTGCGCGGTTTCTCTTCCTACATAATTTCCTCCTACGCACCCCCATGAGTGTCTGCAAGGATGATGCTTCATTCAAACTCAAGTACATACCTTCACGGTACTTCATCATTCCCCATCTTGTATAGATTCCCAATAATGACAGAGAAATTTTCCGCCACACCACTAATTCCTTCTTTTGCTAGATAGAGTATCCTTCCGGTCAAGTTCCAGTTGATAGAAAGTGTATTATATCCTCGAAATGTCCATCCGCGACATGCACAACAAGGAGCTATGCATTAGGTAATCCTTCCTCTAAACTTGTAGGTTCCTCCCCTATCTCGATGCACGACAAGTTGTCTAGTCCCGTGTTCAATCATCCAGGCTTCACAAAAACTTCAAAATCGTATTCATGGAACAATAAAAGCCATCTGTAGATGTGCCCCACCAACACAGACTTATTGACCACTTACTTGAGCGTGGAGTACACGTGCACCTACTCAAGTTGGGGCTTTTCTCCATAAGCCTCCGTCCACTTGGCCAAATGTGCATGTGGATCATTTTGCCCATCATACCTATCTGTTGGTCACATCTTAGGCTTCCCAAGTCATGCTTACATCATCTTCCTACATTTGCACCAATCATCAAAGTTTCCTTTGTGCATACCCCACCATATTGCGGGCGCAGTGCACAGAACCCAGTCCAAGGCCTGGAAGCCTTGCTTTTCTGGAACATCCCTTTCAAATGCATCCAAGAAGGTATCTACCTCATTTAGACCATCATAAGTAGGTAGATTTCTTTCTTCTATCAACACACAGTGCAACGACCAGGTCATCATATTGCAATTCAACGTAGTTACCTCATGTAGCCGATTCTTCCATCATTCTACTTCTTCATCAGAATCCAAAGTGCAAGAACTCTCACACTCCCATGTAATCCTTCCATCCACAGTGGGATTGACCTAGTCTTAGTCTCATGTTGTTATCTTATAGATGCAGTTCAGATCATCCTCACTCTCATAGTCGTGGACCAGTTCCAGATAGTGTGATCCTTCTAGAGGATCCAGGGGTATTATTACGTGCAATAATTTCTTCTCAAATATCATCTTCCACTTCTTCAGATTGATTACCACGTTCATATCAGTAGCCCAGTCAATTCCCAGGAGCCCGAGGTAGGGATTTTTTTCATCAACAATCTCTATTACTTCAAAATCCACCAGTGCACTTGCTCCCTCAATATCCACGGTTACTCCTTGCAATCACCCCATGGGTATGATTTTTTGTTGATTCTCCATCCTCAGTTGAATCAGAGACCATTGCAGAACAACTTTCCCCATTCACTCCCATGTCTATTTTGGTAATACATTTGCATCTGATCCCAAATCCATAATGAATTGATCCATCTCATATTCTTGGATCTACGTGATCAGTCTCATTTCACGCCCTGCCCTTGTTTTATTCTTTCCGATCTTGTGAACTATACGTGGTTCTACTCGCGTGGTCCAAAAGCATCTATTGATGAGTTTGTGTAACCATTTCACAACCTTACTATCATGTAGTAACTTCATACAGGTTTCCAGGAAAGTAGTGAGCATAGAGGGGTTCATCTCTAGCTCAGGCTTATCTTTGCTTCCTAAAGTGGAGGCCTTGGTTGAGCTTTTCTTAGCTTCCATGAAGGTTTCCCTAGCACACTCCAAATCAAACTCAGCCTCTTTTGCCGAGGTCTTGCGAACCCAAGTGTTGTCTTCCAGTTGTTTCCCTTTGTCATCTCCCATCGCGATTCCACTTCATAGCACTATATTTACATTCGGATCTTCCTCGCACAGCTCAGACCTCATCATTTGCAGGTTCTAATTCGGGGGAGGTGGTAGCACTCCTTTGTCATGTATCATGACTATCCGCGTAGGACAATCTTCTATTTCATGATAAAACAGTGTGCAATACTTGCACAATAGACGTGTTGGATTAGTGCAATCATGAGCATAATATCTTATCCCTCCGCAATTGTAGCAAATCAACTATCCATGACCTCTACCAAGTCCTCCTCTGCCTCGACCTCATTCGCGCCCCTAAAATCCTGTCTGTGCCATCCCTTCATTTTGGTCAAGGGGCTGCATTTCGACTTGAACTCTATAGGCAGGGGTTCTATCCATCATCAATTCATAGCTCCTACAAGTACAATTGTGATGTCCTACCAACCTACAAAAGTTGCAGAACAAATGTTGCAGAGTTTGTGTATACTTCTATAACAAGTGGTAGTTACCCGTGGCATGCTTTCCAGCTATTTGACAGATAACGCACCATAAAGCAGATGTTGCTTAAGCTTCCAGTCTTAGATCTATTGGTCCTCCTCCTGCAAGGTAATATGTAAAGACCAGGTAGTGGTCCTTGTCATGACCCTGACTCTTGCATTTCAAGCACCATACTTCCTCGTGCACTTCTGGTTGAACCATCCTATCCTCTTTCAAACTCTGCATCTCGAGGCATAGATTCTTCAGCTACACATGGATCTATTGGACTCCTAGATTAGGATCCTACACCAGAGTCTTGTGTAGTCTCATGGAAATCTCCAAGGCTTCTTCCTGAGTTGTTATCTTCTACTGTGACAGCACACTTCTTAGGTGTGGTAGTAGAGAAGCCACAAACCACTTGCAATGTTGTCCATTTGTCAAATTCATGTTGGCTTTGCAGATCATACATTTTAGCCTCTAATTTAGTTCCCAAAGTGTCTTGCTTGGTAGCATCATGATATCTTTGAATCCAACAATCGACTGTGCTTCAGATTTAGGCCTGCTAAATTCTGTATTTAGTGCTGCTTGGATGTTTGCTACTCTAGCATTTGGGTTATCGCTGGAGTACTTAATATACCAGGTTAGCGCGTAATCTTGCATAGCACTAACTAGTGTTTCCTTCTTTATGTTATCATCTGTAACACCTTGAGCTTCCCATACAACCCTCACAATGAACCATAATTGGTCCGGATCCTCATTTCCCAAGCCTTTGAACAAGGGCAACTTCATTGTGTTCACCATACTGAATCGTGGTGGAGGTGGTACAGGTGAAGTTGGAGATGATGGAGGTGAAGCTAGTGGTGGTGTGGGTGGAGGTGGTATTCAAAGAAATCCTTGTCCTATCAACTAAATATTACTTCTCAGAGAGACCTTCGCGATCCCTTCTTCGTCCCCTTATGAAGGTGAAATCAGGGGGCTATTCTCTAGACCATTATTTCCTTCGTTTCTGTAAATTCTTCCACTTCATGTAGACCCAAATGTCAAGATAACTGCATAACCCAATTGCACAACAACATTTTAATCCAAGTATTCAAATATTTTACGTACCTACCTCGTGGTCCTATGCAAAAGAATCATTATGCCTTGCTATAGTTGACTAAGGTGTCAACCTCGAACTCAGTAACAAATCCTCTTATAATGTGTGATGAGCCCCATAATTGGGTAACTATATGAGCTCATTTTGCCTATTATTCCCATTTAATCCACCATTCTCAATATTTTATGCATGTTTTTTGATATATTTATGTTAATTGAGTGAATGGGGATAGTCATTTTACCACAAAGTCTAATAAGTGTTTATTGCAGAGTTTTGGACATTTTTGGACCAAGACCAAGCATTTATGAGTAGATTGATAGCCAAAACTCGAAGAAACCAAGCTGAGTATTTATAGGAAGGGTGTCTCTTGCATTAGTGACCCCTTCCTCAAGTTCTCCACTAGCAGCTCGGAGTTCAAAGGCCACCACATCGATAATCACAAGGGCAGCCGAGCAGGTCTAGTGAAGTTGTTGTTATCCGCAAGTTTTGGCAGCTGAGTTCCTAAATTTTAGGAGGACTGTTGGGAATCCTTAATTTCTATAAATAAGAATACCCCAAGCCTCAGTAGGTTAGCCATTGAACATTCTATTTTCGCACTTTAGTGCAGCTCTACATTCAGCGCATTTTTGAGCTCTTTCTATAAATAGTTTTGTGATATGACTAGTATTTTTTTATCAATGAAGATGAATTCATCCTTGAACTAGAAATGATATTTCTAAGGGGGATGTAGCTCTTTTGGTTGGGCCCAACCTAAGTGCCTACTACATCCTTCTTGTATTTGTATGTGCTTTTCTTGCATTCATGAAATAATTTATGTTACTTAGATTAAATCTTGCTTTATTACTTAGGTTGTTTTCTATGATTAGAATAGTTGTTCTTGCTTCAGGTTGATTAGTTAGTTTGCTGAAATAATAGAAAATATCCACAAAAGGTAGGCTTTGAGCTCCTTTCTCTTTCTTTGGGACCATGAATTGAGACTAATGCACTTTTGCTGCCACCAAAACACTATTTTTGTTTTCCAATGCAATTGCTAGTGTGTGAATTCGAGTTGGAGAAGTTGATATCAGTTGTATTTACATGCTTGGATTTTTCCTTGTTCAATTTTCATAGCTTTCTTGCATCATTTCCTATCCATAAAATTCCATTCAACACTTTTCTGGTTTTTTAGGGCAGAATTAGGTTAAAATAGGTAAAACTCTATTTTTTTAATTCTCCTCAAATTAGTTTTTAGAAGCAGGTGTGTAGATCACTCAAATACCATCCCAGCTTATCATCCTCTCATCACCCAACTTCCTCCAGTCCATTTCTCAAGATTTTCTCCACTCATTCACCACACTTTCCCAAACAACCCTAATTTCTACATTTTTGTGCAAAATCACTTTCTTGTCCTTTGGACCAATCCAGCCATTTCCTTCATGTGTGATCTTCATTGATGGAGTCCTAGACCCTCTAACACCCTCATCCAACCTTCATTTTCCTTTTCCCACCATTTTTCCTCCTCCAAACCTCCAAAAATCACTTTCGGCCTGTTCCTATAGAATTTCTTGTAGAGCTTCCTGTAGATCCCCTACAAACTTCCTGTAGAAGTTCATGCGAGTGATTTTTCGAAATCTGATCGCAATGGAATTCTCCAGAAGGGTGATAGGGACTCCTTAGGTCCTCTCCACACCTTCCTCATCATTTGCAACAACCAACTCCATCTCCTTTTGCCACCAAACATCTGCACAGTCAAATAGTTAAAACACAACAATAATAATTCTCCATAAAATTGCTCAAAAGTACAAAAAGATGGTTCTTCCACATTTTACTTTAGAAATAGCTTAAGTACATGCATTTTACCTTGATAGTAGTCCATGGAATTTATTTCAGTAGTTTCATCTCTTTTTCTTGTGAAAATAGGGTTAGTGGGTAAAACTAGGGTTTGCTAAGGTTTGCATTTCCTTTCAGTTTTCATCCTCTTTCTGCAAGTAGAATAGCCTCTTTTGAGTTAGCTTTCTTCCATCACAATTAAAAGCTTCTTCTAAGAACTCATAGAAGTTAGCTTTAGCTCCTAGCGAACTTGTGTCAGCTGATCAAGTGACAGCCTGTAGTAAGAGCTAGTACTTGTGCATACAGCACCATCGCTTCCAAGTTTGTTACGAACTACCGAGATGATAAAAGTAAAGAAGGGAGCTCCCGGAGTTGCAACATCATTGCTGCAATACTGGAGCCCACCATATTTTTGGCACCATTGTCGAGGAAGCATCAAAGTATTTGTGATTACTTCTTTTCTTCTATTTTCTACCGCAACATTTTGCTAAGTAGTTTATTTCAGCAAGAGTAGAGTAGTTGTTTCATTTCCATTCTGCAATTTCATTTATGCAAAAGTAGATTAGACATTTCCTACTTTCATTTCATTTCTACAAGTGTATATTAGACATTTCCTGCTTTCATTTCATTTTAGCAAGTGTAGACTAGGCCTTTCCTGCTTTCATTTCAATTCTACAGTTTTCATTTCAGCAAGGTTTATTTTAGTTAGCTGCAATTTGCTGTTCAATCCGTTTCAAGTTTTTGCAGGTACAACTAGAAAAAGAAAAACAAAAATCCTAAAAAGAGATTCTCTTTCATGCCTCATAGGAATAGAGACAATTTAGGAAAATTCCTACCCAACACCCCCAACACATCACTAAGGCACCCTTCTCTCTTCTTTGGTGGTAGTGATCCAGAAGAACCTATAGGTGAACCTCTAGAGATCTATTAAGATCCTATAATAGAAGAAGAGAAAGGAAACATTCCTCTTGAGACCATGGCTGAAAACAGAAACAGTATAGGAAATGAGGAGAGAATAGACGACACCTTTCCCATTTGAGAGACCAATGGGGACACAAAGATGAAAAACATGAGTCCCTCAGCCTTACCGCACTTCCATGGATTGACTACTGAAGACCCTAATACCTTCTTGTTTGAGTTTGTTGTCCTTTGTCGAACCTATGACTATGCAGAAGACGAGAAAAGGTTGAAACTCTTTCCCTCTACCCTCAAGGATGCAGCACTACGCTGGTTCATGGGGTTACCTGGAAACAGTATCACAACTTGGGCTCAGATGTAGCAAACCTTTAACAACAAATACTAGGATTATTGTAGGTCAAAGGAAAACAAGGAAGGAATATTTTGGATGACCATGGGAAGTGATGAGTCTTTAGAAGGCTATGAAGAGAGATTTCAACTCAGTTATAAAAGGGCGAGGTGCACACTTGACCCCAAATCTTTGAAGTTGATTTTGCTCCGAGGAGTCGTGGAAGACCTTCTAGATACCCTCCATTTGTTAGCTGGGGGAGACATCTACCAGCTACCTTATGATGACATAAAGATTGTGTTTAGAATCCATTCTAGGGTAGCTAGAAAAAGAGGTACGGAAAGTCAACCTTTAGCCAGTGCCCCCTTATTCAAAAAAGAGTTTGCAAATCAGATGGAAGATTTCAAAAGCGAGATGAGATAGACCATTGCCATGCAAATGGATACCGAGGAGGCTGAGAGGGCTTTGGCCATATTTTGTCCCAAATGCACCAGAAAGCATCCTAGGAATGAATGTCCATTGCACTCTATAGAGGTGTGTTTTGTCTGTGAAGCAGACCATCCTACCAATTAGTTCCCATCCTTACCCAGATTTAAAGTTGTGTGCCAAGGGGCTGAAGGAGCCATTGAACCACTCTACTTCATGGACCAAAGGAGGCCACATGGACCTAGACCTTACCAGTAAGGAATGCAAGGAACATCCCAGACTTATTACAACCCCAATCAATCCACTCACATACCTTCATGGGGTCCTCCTGCTCATCCTTCCTAGTCCACACCCCCTCCTTGGTCGTATCCATCTTGATACCATACTCAATTTGCTACTCATTCGTTTAATTCTCCTGCTTAACCGCAACCTTAGTGGAATGCTCCTCTTCAGGGGTGGAGGCTCCAATACGACTCTCCTCCTGCGCTTTTGCCTCCACCTCCTGCTCAACCACAACCATTACCTCCTGCTCCTCCAAGACAACCCTAAATACCTACTCAACTGAACTTGAACCCTAATAATAGACAAGCTCAACAAGTATATATTGGAGAAACAACATGCCCTACCTATGCTGTGGAGATTCAGGACATCAACCTACAATCTAGGAAGGTCCTCCCAGACAGCCAACCTCCTCCTAAGGAGGATGAAGAAGAGAAATAGGAAAGTGAAGCAAAAGCCATACCAACCTTTCCTGAGAGACTAACTAGAACCACACAACCGACCCCAGAATAAACTGAACTTCTGTGAGAATTGAAATAGTTATGTGTAAAAATACCCCTTCTCTAAGCCATAAAGGATGTGCCTATATACAAAAATATGATCAAGGGGAAGTGCTTCAAACACCCAGGCAAGCAAATGGGAGATGCCACAACTATCAATGTCATAGGACAATTGTCAGATCTGATGTTGGTGCAGGTAATTTGTCTGAAATATCTAGACCCTAGGAGTCTAGTAGTCTATGTCCACATCAATGGCACCATAATCCCCCATACCTTGATTGATCTAGGGGCTGTCATTAATGTGATGACTAGGGACACTATGCTCAAGCTCAACCTTCAAGGCTTCCTAAGAAAGACCTCGACAGTATTGCAGTTAGTAGACTGCTCTACTGTGACCCCCGAGGGGATTGTGGATGATGTCATCGTCTCTATTGATTCCTGGGAGTACCCCACTGATTTATTGGTTCTCTAACCAAAGGCAAAGCTCACTGGGTATCCTCTCATCCTGGGAAGACCTTGGTTGGCTACTGTAGATGCCTACATCATCTGCCGAGCTGGGAACATGATAATCAAGAATGGGCATATGTCCAAGCAGCTAGTCCTCTGTCCTCCTGCCCAACCTCTACTGGAACATGATTTACCGCTCTGGTTGGAGGAGGAAGATGAGGATGAGGTCTACTCGAAACCATTGTGTATAGTAGAAACTACCATGGGGGGTCCACAAACCGAGGATGATCTTATTGAAAACTTGATCCAGAATCCACCACCCAGTGGATTGCCATTAGAAGAGTTGGTGGAAGAAACCGAAGCCAATGCTTTAGTTGATCTCTACGTGTCTGATCTGACCTCTCTTTGAATTAAGAATGTGGAATTTGGCCCAGAAAGAACCTTGAGGGTCAACTTAGCCCTATCCACCTCTCAGGAGAAATAGCTATGTAGCTTATTGAAGAATCACTTGGATGCTTTTGCCTAGACTTATAAGGAGATGAAAGGAGTCCACCCTTCTGTCTGTACTCATCAAATTTACATCAAGGAAGATTGTAAACCAGTTAGGCAGCCTCAAAGGAGGAAAAATCTAGCCCTCAAGGACATTTTCAAAGAAGAATCGCAAAAGTTGCTGGATGCAGGATTCATCTACCCCATCTCTGACAGCAAGTGGGTTTCTCCTTTGGTGCTAGTGCCAAAGAAAAACGGGAAGTGGAGAATCTGTGTAGATTAACGAGAACTGAACAAAGCCACCAAGAAGGACCATTTCCCTTTGCCTTTCATAGATCAAGTGTTAGATGGCTTGGCAGGGAAGCAGTTTTTCTCTTTCTTAGATGGGTTTAGTGGGTACAACTAGATAAGACCAAATCAGCCTGGAAGACCAAAATAAGACCACTTTCACTTGTCCATCGAGTACCTTTGCCTACTAGGTCATTCCCTTTGGGTTATGCAATGCTCCTGCCACTTTCTAGAGAGCAGTACCGAGCATATTTGCTGAGCTCGTTCATGATTTAGTGGAAATCTATATGGATGACTTTGCCCCTTATGATTCCAACTTCCAAGAAGCATTGACTAACCTGGGAAAAGTTTTAGCCAAGTGTATTGAAATGAACCTGTCCCTCGGTCCTGAAAAATGTGAATTCCTGATGACTGAAGGGACTGTGCTAGGTCATACATTTTCTCAGCAAGGATTACAGGTAGATCCCAACAAGATTGCTATTATCCAAAGGGTCCCACCTCCGCAAAAGGTAAGAGATGTTCAGAATTTTCTAGGCTTAGCAGGGTATTATAGAAGATTCATTAAGGATTTTAGCAAGCTAGCCTCTCCATTGTTTTGTCTTTTGAGGAAAGATGTTGAGTTTATATGGACTGAAAACTATCAAGAGGCTCTGGATGCCTTGAAAGGTAAGCTGGTAACTGCCCCAATCTTGAGAGGTCCAAACTGGGCCCTACCTTTCCACATTCACACAGATGCCTCAAACAAAGCTATAGCAGCAGCCCCAAGACAAGTTAAAGAGAAGCTACCATATGCCATATACTTTGTCAGTAAAAACTTGTCCAAGGTAGAAGTAAACTACATAGTAACCGAAAAAGAGCTCCTAGCTGTAGTCCATTCCCTAAACAAGTTCAGACACTACATCACTAGTTATCAAACATTCATACACATTTACCATGCTGCAATTAAGTATTTGATGAATAAACCTGATGTAAACATTCGTAGATGGTTACTTTTGTTGCAGTAATTTGATTTGACTATTGTTGATAAGCATGGTAAGGAAAATGTTGTTGCTAATTTGCTGTCTAGACTAGATATACCTGCAGATGAAGAAGGAATGGTGGATGATCAAATGCCCGATGAACAATTATTTTCTATTTCAGTACTCTCTCCATGGTTTCGTGATATAGCAAATTACTTGGTTTCAACACAGTTTCTGCCACACCTTTCCTCAACATAGAAGAGAAAGATTGTGAAGAAAAGTGCCCCATTCACTTGGATTGGGGGAAACCTATTCAAACTTGGCCTAGATCAGATTTTGAGGTGATGTGTCAGGGAGGAGGAAGTCTTTGACATCCTCTTAAACTGTCATGATGGACCTTGTGGGGGCCACTTTGTAGAAAAGAGGAATGCTTTCAAGATTTTGCAGGCATGTTACTATTGGCCCACTCTTTAATAGAAAATGGAATGTACTTTTTTAAGGGTGCAAGGTATCCATTTTCCATAATTTCAAATGTGAGTTATACACTTCAAGTGACCTCTAAAAAGGTGAAAACTTCCTATTTCTTATACAGAGATAGACTGTAGGGGCATTCACCAGACATGTCATCTCTAAAGAGAGGATGAGTTCCAGAGGCTACCTAACCCTCTACAGGGTCTGCCTAAAGAAATAACAAAGTAAACACTTAGAAGTCTTTGACATACACATACTTGAAGTTTGATGTCTTGCGAAATAAGACAAATAACTTTCTGTAGCTTAATAGGTGATTATGTGTGTTTGCAAGTTACGTATAATTGTTGTTTAACACTTTATATCAATTTTGTTTAGCATATCATCTTCAGCAAATAAAGACATCAAAATGATAACGCAGTTCAACCCTTTTGGGCTACGTCTATTGGACCAAGCCTCTCCAACTAGGCTTGTCCTCTTGTATTAAAAATGCTACAAAGGCTAATACAAGAATATGAGTGTCTCGAAAGATAGATCTGATTGTAAATACATAATCAAAAGATAGGAATTAGCTAAACGTGCTCTTTCCCAAGCACTAAAACAGTGAAATTGTACCTTATACAATACTTTCCCAAGTTGGCCCTTATGGCTCTTTAAACTTGCATGGAGCATCTTGAGGTCAAGATGACCTCAATTGGTTCTAAAAACTCTGCCATTGGACTCAGAAGGTCGAAAATAGTAGACTTAGGCTTTTGAATCACCAAAAATGGATGAACACAATCCCTAAACAACTCAAGCATTGAAATGGCCCTGGTGGCCCTGAAAGCTTCCCTGAAGCTAAACAGTGAGAGGAATGCATCAACAGGAAAAAAAAGCTATAGAAATGGATTTAGAATGCTGAAAAACTTCAGGAATGACCTTTGTTCCACATTCAATGGCTACACAATTCCCAATGCAGCTCCCAAATTGATTTGGCCCTAGTGGCTCCTGGAACTTCCACGAAGCCAAAACACCTACAAACGACATCAGATGGCTGTGAAACCTATGCCAATGTCTTCATAAGGTCAGAAATACCCAAAATAAAAAAACAATTCGTCCAAAATGGACTTTCCTAGCCAAAGTTATGGCTCATTAAATTTTCTCCAGTCTGCCCCTAGAAAAACTCTAGTTAACTTTAGTTGGAGCCAGTTAGGCCCGCCAAATATGGCGGGCCCACCCAAATTTGGCGCTCCGCCAAAATTTCTGCCAACTTGATTACAGTTATAATAAATACATATGAACTGTTGGCGGTTTTACCTCAGATTTTGTGCCGACGATTAAGGGTTAGGCCCACGGTTTTGGGCTGTGGTCATATGTATGCAGCGCTGGCCCGCTTTGGTTTCCGCCCAAACAAATTCAAATTTATAAAACATTGCCGCCACACCTATAACAAATCTGACCTTTGTGGTGCGTTGGTAAGGTATTCAAGTGTTACAAGACAAGTTGTGTGTTCAAATCCGGAATTGACCCAAAATTTTAACCATATGCGCCCACATTGTGCCGATGTCACCTGAGCCACGTGGTGGCCTCCGGGCTTTCCATGTGGCAATCTATGATTGGATTCCCAAAAAGGAATATTCCAAATAATATTCTATGGAATATTCCAAAGAATATTCTACGATTTTTTTATAATATTTTGTTTTGAAAATTATTCAAAAATTAAGGGTTATTGGGCGATTTTGTTTTTGGCATAACTTTCTCATACGACGACCGTTTTTCGAACCGTTTGTGGCACCAGAATTAGGAGGACGAGCTCTATCCAGTCGTTTAGGTTTGAGCTAGTTCTTAGCACTCTCATTTTTGACCATTTTACAACACTTGGTCCTGAGCTCCTGATCACACCTCCCAAATGAAAGGCTGTTGGTCCCCAAAAGCTCACTGAATCTCTGAACTAAACTATACAACACTTGAGGAATAGAAATATCCTCTTTTGTTCAGCCAAAAGATCATATTGATGCCAAAATTTCCTGCCTTATCAACTATCATCATGGAAAATGTTGCTGCATAAACTACGTACTCGTCGAATCCCGACCAAGTTATTTCACCAGACAAATCTAAAATTGCAAGAACCAACAATGAAACTTGCTAATATATGAGTTGAAACATTCCTCTGAACATGTGGGATTGCCAACTGTCACGATGCCCATCCATGGCACCTCCGCTCCAGAAGAATAGCTGCCTCCCAAATGAGAAGGCTTTTACAAAGATGAAACACTTCATCATTTCTCCTATTTACAATCTTGGAGATCAAATTAACTTTTTCCAAGTCAATCTTACATTATATGCATGCTTTTCCAGCTCATCGAATTGTGCACAACTTTGTACCAAATTCCTTCCCTGCACCAAATGACACTAAAGGCATCTTGTGCAACAAGACGATCATCAACAACAATTTGTCCTGAAATATGTTGAACAATGGACTCAACCATCAATATAACAAGTGTGTGCACAACCGACACAGGTCGACAAAACATGTGCACCACAATCAACACAAGTCGACAACACATATGCACCACAATCGACACAAGTCAACAACATAAGTGCTACAATTGACACAAGTTGATGAAACATTTGACACAATCGACAATGTAAAAGTGTGCTCACAAGTGACACTAGTCAACCAACAACAAGATACATTTACAAACATATGTATTATCAAAACAATGAACTATATACAGTTCGATAAACACACCTACAACATTTATGTATAGGTGCAACTTCAACTCTTCTTTTCTAACACCAACAGGTACAGCGACCCAATAAAACACATGTGGGTGACAAGAGCTGAAAGATAGTGAGTCTCATACTCATCTTTTACCTTCATGGCGAAATTTTTGCAACAACATAAAAAAACATGTATACATCCAAAGTTTGTATGTACAAAAGGAGTATGTCTTACTATGCCAAGAAGTCTGTCCACTTCTTACCAAGCCACTTCAATGGCGATTTTTGTTGTAGCAACAGTTCTTCAATTGAATCTTCCACATTGATAATGGAATCCATAGATCCACTAGCGCCAATGTTTTTGTCCTCAAGCTGCATGTGCTTTGGACGACTTGTTGGATGCAAGGTCCAACAATGAGATGTTGGCATTATGTTTCTGGCATGGTTATAAGTTACAGATGTTGTACTTGATGGCAACATCGATGGAAAGGGCTCTCAATATGATGAAAATTAAGAAGTACGTAGGAGAACAGTTCAGAAGGTGCGTACCCGTAGGTACGCTATGCAGGGACCGCATCCTAACACGCAAGTTACCCATTCATGAGGTGCGTACCCCACTGCACACCTTTCAAGGCAGTAAAGCGCGGACACGTGGGGTTCCTTATGTTTAACTCTTGGTATTTAGCCAACGGTATTGTGTTATCATGGTTCTGGCCCATGGTATTGTTTATTTTATTATTATTTTTGAGCCCCATGATCCTTGATTTGAGGAAGAGCTTGCCTATATAAAGCAAAGAAGATCATTTGGCTTAGTAGACTTTTGGGTTGAATATCTTAAGATCTGAAATATTTGGGTTATTGTTTCAAAAAGCTTGATCTATATGAAAGTGAAGTGGAAGGCGAATCTGTAAAGGGTGATCTCCCGAGCACTTGATTAGATCTGGGCATTTGTCTAACTGTAGCACACTGGTGATCTGTAAATTCAGCCCTAATCTGATGTACGCAGGTGTTTAACGGTGCCTCTGCGTAGGTATGCAGAGCAGAAGAAGGATAAGTGCGTGGGTATGCAGGGGTGACAAAGGTGCAGTGCGTGGGTATGCTAAGGCGACGAAGGAGCAGTGCGTGGGTATGCAGAGCGACAGTGGTTTAGGTGCGTACGCACAGAAATAGTATGCGGCGCGATAATGTCTTAGGGTGCCTGCCTTCAGTGAAGTACGCGGCGCGATAGTATATTTGGGTGCGTACTGTACGCAGCACAGTAGAAGAAGCAGTGCGTGGTCACGCAGTGCAAAAGAAGGAGCTCTGCGGGTATACACAGAGAAGAAAAGGGTGAAGTGCATAGCGACGTAGGCCAGTAAAAGGAAAACTGCGTATCTGACTTAAGATCTTCTGTTGACTGAATTTTTCTGTTGATAAGGTGTTCTGGGTTCAGTTCTGTTATTTTGATCTGGTTACTGCAGCTGACTATAATTTATATTTACTTGATGATCATTTGATGTATATGGATCCAGTTTGAAAATTTATGAAAAGTGGTCCTTGTAAAGAAGTAGGGGTTGTAGCTCCCTTCCAGGTGAGACTGGAAAACGAGAGAGAGTTGTAGCTCTCTGCAGGTTGCAGCCTGCGTACTGGTAAAGGACTGCACTAGTACAAGACCATTGTAAAAGGAGTTTCTAATTTGAA
>APFE031581531.1:32793-61024 GCA_000404065.3 Pinus taeda
AATTAGCACACAATCATAATCATTCCACCCACTTAAAGAAAAAATACAAAAACATGTCTTTTATGATGCAAGTAGTTTAGATCCATGCATTTTCACTTATTAGAGGTAGTAGCAGCATTGGTAGAAGTTTCATTCAAATTCTTTGCATTATAGAAGTTAGACTAGTCAAATTAGGGTTTCCTAGGCTTACATGCTTTGATTTGCTTTCAGTTCATTTTTGTCAAGTAGATTAGTCTCCTTTGAGCTAGCTTTCGTTCATCATTGATAAAGCTTCTTCTGTGAGCCTATAGAAGTTGGCTTGAGCCCTAGCGGACTTGTGCCAGCTGACCAAGTGACAGCTGCGACAAGAGCTAGTACTTGTGCATATAGCACCGCCGCTTCCAAGTTTGTACGAACTACCGGGTTGATAAAGTTAAGAGACAGGAAGCCCCAGGAGTTGTAGCATTATTGCTACAATACTGGGGCTCACCATCTTTTTGGCGCCTTTGCCGGGGAAGCGACAGAGTATTGGTGATTGTTGCTATTCTTCTATTTTCTACTACAACCTTCTTCTAAGTAGTTTATTTCATTTCCATTATGCAATTTCATTCATGCAAAAGTAGATTAGCCTTTCTTGCTTTCCTAGTTTAGTATTTCCTGCTTTCATAGATTAGCATTTCCTGCTTTCCTAGAATAGCCTTTCAATTCTGCATTTCAATTATGCAAGCGTAGATTAGTGTTTCAATTTCGCAAGCGTAGCTTAGCATTTCATTCTTGCGATTTCATTTGAGCAAAATAGATTAGTCCTTTCCTGCTTTCATTTCAATTTCGCAAGATAGTTAGTTGCAGCTCAATCTATTTCATGCCTTGTAGGAGTAGAGATAAGTTAGAAAAATGATTGCAAAACACCCCCACTGCTCCACACAGCCAACGTTCTTCTTCGATGGCTGTGATGAAAGAACCCCTGGGTGGACATCAAGACATATCTGAAGAACCTCTAGGGGAGAAGAAGAAGAAACATTCCTTTGAAGCAAATGGCTACAAGCAGAAATGTTGGGAGCAGTCCCTTATCTAAAGATGAATTTGCAAATCAGATCGAAGATTTCAAGAGTGACATGAGGCAGTTTCTTGCCATGCAACTGGATACCTTGCGGATCTAAAAGAAGCAAGAAGAAGCCAAGAGGGCTTTGGTCATTTTTTTTCCTAGGTGCCTTAAAAATCATCCTAGGAACGAATGTCCAATGCACTCCCTGGAAGTGTGTTTTGTATGTGAAGAATACCATCCTACAGATCAGTGCCCTTCCTTGCCCAGAATCAAAGCTGCATATCAAAGAGCTAAGGGAGCCACTGAATCACTCTATTATATGAACCAAAGGAGGCCACATGGACCTAGATCTTACCAGCAGGAGATGCAAGGGATACCCGAGACCTATTATGACCCTTATCAAGCCATTTTCATGGCTTCTTGGGATCCCCCTGCTCATCCTTCCTGGTCTACACCTCCTCCTTGGTCATATTCTCCTTGTTCCTTCACAGATCCATATTATGCCCAACCAGTTGCTCATTCATTTCAACCTTATGCTCAGCCACAGCCTCAGTGGAATGCACCTTATCAGGAGTGGAGGCCCCAGTACCACTCTCATCCCACTCATTTTCCTCCACCTCCTGCTCATCCACAACCATCGCCTCCTCCTCCACCAAGGCAAACCCAAATGCCTACCCAACCATGATGCCATCCATCTCCATCTCAAACTCACACCTCCACTCATCTACCCGTACCATTTCCAAAACCATGCAATGGAGCAGCTCAACCCAATTGCAAATCTGAGGCACAACATGTGCAAATGATTCCTCATGAGCTCAATGATGTTCACCAAAGCTCAGGAAAAGCATTGGAAAAAAGAGATCATTTTGAAAGCATTGAAGGATCACACCTAGCAAAAGAAGATTCCAAAGAGGAGATCAAAGAACCATGGGCTGCACTTGATGAAGAAAAGAGATCTAAATCAGAGATCGAGAGAGATCCCTCATGGTTACCATCAAATCTTCCATGTACTCAAGAGGAAGATCAGAAGGTCATGATAGAAGGTGACATGAAGAATGATCCAGATCAGCAAAAGAACCAAGGATATCAAAGTTATATTGAGATATGGTTTCAGAAGGTCACTAAGTTGCAGTAGTACTCTCCTCCTCAGCTATGTTTTGTACATTCAAAGTTAGATCATTTTGTCTCTGAAAGTTGGATAGTTGTCAAAGCATGCATTCTGAGCCTTTACATCATCTTGTCTCTAATCTCGATGTGCACATGGCTCCATTGGAAGTATTCTTATACTTGAAAATGATTTTGTTTTTCAAGTAGGGTAGGGTAGCAAAAAAAAAAAAAAAAAAAAAAAAAAAAAAAGAAAGAAAATAGAAATCTAAGGTGAAAACCTCCTCGGAGGCGCCTTTAGGTTGGCTTCATTTGATTGAAAACCTCCATGAGGCGGTCAATGGGTTGAAAAAAAAAAAAAGAGAAAAGAGAAAAAGATCTTTGGGTGAAAACCTCCCTTGGAGGCGCCCAAGGCAGGCAATTAGGGTGAAAACCTCCATGAGGCACCCTAGTTGTTTTTCAAAAAAAAAAAGAGAAAAAGAAAAAGAAAAAATAAAGCTAATCTCCATTTCATGTTGCAGCAATGACATTGCAGGTTAAAGAAGGGCGTTTCATGGCAGGAGGAGCACTCAAATCAAAGACAAAGGAGTTTTTGTGCCTTCTATAGGAAAGCTCTGAATTTCTACAGGAAACATCCTATAGAACCTTTGGACGAGCCAAATCCAATTTCAAAAGTGAATCTGATGGTGGGAGTCTATTGGAACTTCCCATAGAAATTGTGGGAAACTAGGCATGCATTTCAAAAAGTGGTTTGGCAAGCATGGTAGCTTCCTCAAAGGTTCAAGAGTCCTCCTGCAGTCTTCCAACTCATCCTCCATCATCTCCACACCTACATCACAGCCAAAATTCATTATGTCATCCCATGCAAGCACATGCAAAAAGCCTTGAGGCAAAAATCCATAGGACCAAATTTGTTTTTTCCATAACTTGAAAACCATGCATCCTTTTGACAAACCGTTATATGGGGGATTGTACAAGGTCGATGACAACATGCCTGAGCAGTTTCATGCAATTCCGATACGGTTTCCAAGAAATAAGCCTCCATCACCATCAGCCATTTTTGCATTTTCTCCATAACCATGCATCCGTTTCAAAATCTGTTTCATGGGGAGATGCACATGGGTGATAGTAGCCTACCCAAGCAGTTTCAGTAGATTCCGATGCATGGTTTCCGCGAAATCGACCTCTGCAATCTTCAGCCATTTTCCATTTTTCTCGAAATCCGTGCATCCATTGATCACGAATTTGCTATGGGAGATGCATAATGGTGATAGAAACATGCTCAGCAAGTTTCAACTCGATCTGCTTTGGCGTTTGGGAGAAATGTCGAAAACAAGTTCTGGTTTGGTGAAGATGCAACAACAGCAGCTTGGACATGCAGATTTGAACGTGGAAACAATTGTCTAGAGCTTGGATCCAGCCAGAGGACACCTGCACGTGAAAAACACAATCAAAGATTAGCATCCAAGCCATCATGCAATCATAAAATCAATGCATGCAACAAGGTCAGCCCACAACAACTCACGGCAGCCATTCAACTTTGAGGTATGTGACTTAACCTTCTTCCTCTGTTGCATGAATGTAATTCGAAGCATTGCATGAACGAATGAGATGGTTGTGGTTAAGAGAATCGGTGGCCAGCCAACTAGACACCCTCATCTTGTTCAACAGTGCTCAGTGGGTGGATACGCCACGTGTGCTCAGCCAACTCAAGAAAAAATTGAAAACAAGCAGTGGTGACCATTTAACCTTCAGCGTGATCGATGGACTTGATTATAGGCAAGGAACAAATAGTTAAACACTGCAGTGAGGGCCGAAAGTCTGCATGGGGCCAACGTGTAGTTGGCCAGCTCACCCTCCATCAACGGAAATCTTCATAATGGCCAATTGAACTCTCACCGATGTTGTTTCCATTTTACCACATTCCTTGCAGCTGCAACAAGCTCCATACCAGCCCCATAGAACCAAACCAAGATTTCTCGGCCATTTTTCAAACCCACCTATGCAAGGGCGTTCTACAGGAAACGGGTGGGTCTTCTACAGGAAGTATGACACAGCGTTTTGGAACAAAGAAACCTGAGATTTCCTTCATCAAATTTGAAGTTCCGAGAAGGGTAGGTTCGGAAGCACTCTTCCACGCATGATATATATTTTGAAAAAATGGTGAATTGAACATGGAATTAAATTTTTAAAATGAGAGGAAAAGTCTGCCTGCACATTGAAAAAATGTGGAAAGTCTGCTTGCATATTTTCTGAGTTCTACACAGTACTTTTTTCCTTTGCATTCGAAGCATGGATTCTTCCTTCTCATCTTCTTCTGACAAGAGAGATGCAACCATAGGAACTAGGCTTGTGCGAAAAAATGAATTTGCAAGACTCACCACTTTCTAGAAGGAAAAAAACTATGTTATTTGGTCTCTGTTTTGTCAAAAAGGAAAAAAATTGATTTCTTTTCAAAAACTAAGTAGCAAATTCAGGTTGGAAAATTTTGAAGAGAGAAAAAATTCGAAGTTGTTGTTATGAAAAACACGAGATTCCAGGAGCAATAACAAGTTTACAAAAGGGGCAATGAGCTATCTTTTCAGAAGAAAACACAGGTTTTTGCAAAATTCTTGGCTTCAAAAGAAGAAGAAAACAAATAGTTTTATTTGTTGCATGTTCATGCAAAAGCAGCGATGCAATTCCAGGGAAGAATCAAGCCCGGAGAATGTAAAAAAAAAAATAAAAAAAGAAAAAAAAAACCAATGATGAGGGAGCACAAATCATTCAAGCAAAGGGCAAAACAAAGGCAGAACAGAAAAAAGGCTACAGTAGAGAAGGCAAAAGCTAAACAAGATGAGAAGAAAGCCAAAACGGAGCATGAGGAAGCAAGCTAACAAAGGCAGAAAAGACCAAAGAAGAAGGAAGAATGAGGAAGAGACACACCATGAGATATCAGTGACAGTAGACCGAAACATTTTCTACAGGAAGACAGAAAAAGCCACTACAGGACTTTCCTGTAGAAGCCAGCGAACAGTTTCTACAGGAAAGTCTGAAAAAAGGGCAGCAAAAGGAGAAATCGGCCGAGATTTTAGCTAAGGAGGTAGCACCTGTGTTGGCCACCCCAAGCACATCCATCCCCTCTATGGACACTCATTTCTTTCAAGGTTCGGGCACAATTTAGTCACGGTTCAACCTTCTACAGGAAGCTACAGGACTTTCCTGTAGAAGCCTTTTGGCAAGCCAGAATCAATTTTGAAGAGGACATCACTTCAGAAGCTTGGCATGACAAGGAGGCCATCAGGGCCATCAAAGACAAGGAGAGAGATTGGTTGCTCAGAGGATGAGCAACACTTTCAGTAGGGGGGTGATGATGAGCCCCAAAAATATACAATTATTTGGGCTCATTCAACTTCCTAAGTTGACTTAATCCACCATTCTCATTTGTTTATTGCATGTTTTTTATTATTTTTATGTTAATAGAGTGAATTTGGTTAGTCATTATGCCAACAAGTCTAATGGGTGCTTTGTGTAGCCTTGTTGGTCAACTTGGAGACAAAATTGAAGGTCTTAATGAGCACTTGGCAGCCAAATTCGTGGGAGAACAAGCTAGAGGATTTGTAGGAAGGTGTCCCCCTCATTTATGGGTCCTTACCTCGAATTCTCCACCATCAGCTCGGAGTTCAAAGGCCACCAAATCAATGAGCACAAGGGAAGCCAAGAAAGTCAAGTTGGACTGCTATTAACTGCAAGTCTTGGGCAGCTAAGTCCCTAACTTTTAGGAGGACTGTTGGGTCCTCAAATTGTATAAATAAGAAGGCTTGGGGCCTCATTTTGGTTAGCTAAGAGTTAGTCGTTTTGGTTAGCTAGTGGTTAGTCATTTTTGTAGCTAGTTAGACATTTTGTTTTAGCCATTAGTTAGCTAGTTTGTAATTCGATTTGTAGGCCATGGATTAGTTTTGCTTTCAGCTCTTTCTCAAGCTCTCCTTGTGGACAGTTTTGATGTAACTTTTCATTCTTGGTTAATAAAGATGGATCCAGCTTTGCACCAGCTCTAAATCTCTCTTGGGAGGCTGTAGTTCTTGGGGTTGGGCCCATCTCAAGCGCCCAGTACCTCCATTGTTTATACTTATGTGTCTTTGCTGCATTCTCATAATAAAATCTGCTATTTGGATTTAAATGATGTGTTGTTGTTTAGGTTGCTTTTGATGATTAGAAAAGGTTTTTAATGTTTAGATTACTTGATAGGTTAATCACAGGGAATATATTCAGAAAAAGGCTACCAAGTACTTTGGATCTCACCTCCCCTTCAGTGGAATCATGAGCTGGGACCAATGTAACCTTGCTGCCAACAAAAACACTTTCTTTGCTTCACCATGCAATCATTAGTGTTTGAATCTCATTTGTAGAACTTGATATCAGTTTGGATGCATGTTTGGGTTTATAAATACTTAGTTTCATAATTTTTTCACATAGGTTTCATTTCTTGTTTTCCATTTCTGTTCATAGGTTTCATGGCACAATCATCATAGGTTAATGAATTTCTCGTTTTGATGCATAAGTCATTTGTTTCATTTGCGTTGCTCCTTCTCAAACCATTTTCTTCTTCTTCTTCTTGATCTATCCTCAAGTCCTATTTAACCTCTGTCTCACTCATTTACCCTCCAAACCTCCCATTTCCCACATAGCTCCATCTCCTTCAACTTTCGTTGACATAGCCCTTTATCTTCCAACCTACTCCCTACACTCATTTCCCATCCTATTCCTTCATCTGATTTTCCAGCTCCTGAGCCATCATCGGGTCCATCTCCATCTCACATAGCCTCCCACACCACTCCAACACTCCATCATCTCCCAAAACCTCCACGACCAATCATCCTGTAGAATTGCACAGAACATCCTGTAGAAGACTTACAGGACTATCCTGTAGAAACCTCTGAGTATCCTGTAGGATCCCCTGCAGACATCCTGTAGGAGGCCACTCACTCAGTTGCTAAGCTTCTGAATGTGAGGAACCTCTGTGGATGGATGCTAAGGATCCCTAGGGACCTCTTCTAGCCTCCCCAACCTGTCCTACGTTTTCCTTCCTTCTCCATCCCATCTGCACAGCCAAACCCTGATAAGCACAAAATCACAATCATTCCACCCACTTAATGAAAAAGTACAAAAACATGTCTTTTATGATGCAAGTAGTTTAGATCCATGCATTTTCACTTATTAGAGGTAGTAGCAGCATTGGTAGAAGTTTCATTCACATTCTTTGCATTATAGAAGTTAGACTAGTCAAATTAGGGTTTCCTAGGCTTACATGCTTTGATTTGCTTTCAGTTCATTTTTGTCAAGTAGATTAGTCTCCTTTGAGCTAGCTTTCGTCCATCATTGATAAAGCTTCTTCTGTGAGCCTATAGAAGTTGGCTTGAGCCCTAGCGGACTTGTGCCAGCTGACCAAGTGACAGCTGCGAAAAGAGCTAGTACTTGTGCATACAGCACCGTCGCTTCCAAGTTTGTACGAACTACCGGGTTGATAAAATGAGAGACAGGAAGCCCCAGGAGTTGTAGCATTATTGCTACAATACTGGAGCTCACCAGTAGTCCATTGTAGAGACAACTGAGGTGAATAAATAGTTGCAACAACTACTGACACAAGGTGTCATCCAACCAAATACCTCACCATTGTTGATTTTTACATGGTCTTCTTTATCGATATTTTCTTTTGGTGTTTTAACTAATATTTTAAACATTATTAAACATGATTACATCATTAAGCAAATTATACATAAGACATAAACAATACTCACAGTAAAAACCATGAAGAAGAAGCCAAACAAGGAACAAAAAACATTACGCTAGGAAAACCCACAATGGGGAAAACCTAGCCAACCTTTTCCTTATAGAATCAATGCAACAAGAGATACACCAAAGTTAAATAACCAACAGTATAACCAACTACCAAATGCCAAGTCATCCCTCCACTTTTTCTATCCAAACAAGCTCTACAACATGTCCTCTAAGTCTACTACAAAACTCACACTATGACACAAAGGTTATCCTCTTTCTATAGAAAAACAACCTCGGGATCTCGCCCCCTTTTCCTCTTATATAAGCCTTAGGTTCTCAGCCCTTTAGCCTAGGTATTTATGCCTTAGACTTGCGCATTGGACCTTCGAGCCTTCACACAACATTCAACCTCAGAGATAAGCTACTCACTATCATAGAGGTGATTTATTTGTTGGCTCAAAAGACTCCTGCTCACTGCCTCATAGATCACATACTCGCTGCTACAAAGAAAATATACTTGCTTCCACATAGATTGTACACATGCTGCCACAAAGATCATATACTTGTTGCCACAAATATTATATACTTGCTTCCTCATGCCATACCTTGGGAGATGCGAGTTGTTCTTGCCTCAAATCAGATCCGAAATTATGTCTTTTGGAGAGAAAACAAGCTCTATTTATAGTTGTTCGTCCATGCGAAGGGACACGTCCCTTAGGGAGGTTGACTTGATCCTTGGACACCAACTTAGTATTTGTGGAGGTAAAACTAAAATTCAAAAAAATTCATATTCTTGCTCTTAATGAACCTAGTAATATTGGAATACAAAATAATTATTTTTCTTGCAAGCATGAAGAACATGCTACATATAATTTTATTTTACAAATAAAATTCATTTTTCAATATTACAAGTACAAATGAAAATATTATGAAGACCAACAATAGCTACAAAATTCAACAATCATGTGCGTCATCCATCATCATTATGCCTAAGAAGGATGGGACTTGATGAATGTGTGTTGCTTACAGGGAATTAAACATAATTACACTCAAGAATAGATGTCCCTTTCCAAGGATAGATGATCTGCTGGGTCAGTTGCAACAGGCCAAATACTTCAAAAAGTTGGACTTAAAGTAAATATATCCCCTAATTCAAGTCAAATAAGAAGATACCTAGAAGATGGCCTTCAAAACTAGACAATATTTGAATGAGTGGTTAGTCTTGTCATTTGGCCTATGCAATGCACCAACTACATCATGACGTCAATGAATGATATGTTGTGCCCTTCTATAGATTAAGTTGTTGGTGTTTCTTCAGATGATATATTGGTATACATTGTTACCAGGAAGGAGCACATCTCACATTTGATGTAGGTGCTAGAGACATTGAAGAAGAACTACCTACTGGAAAATGTAAAAAAGGTTGAGTTTGCACGAAAATCTTTGGTGTATCTACGATAAGTGATAAGTGGGGGAAAAGCTCAAGATAGATTCCCTGAAGATGAAGGCCATCATGAATTGGTTGGTGAGTACTAATGTTTTTAAGGTAATGAGTTTCATTCGGGTAGCACAATACTCGAGGAAATTCATAGCTGTGTCTTCAATAATAGTAGCACTACTCCATGCCATAACAATGAGTGGAAAGCATTTCTAGTGAGGAAAGGGTTAGTAGAGGGCCTTTGACAAGTTAAAAAAGAAGATCAGGTAAGCATTGATTCTAGCAGTAACAAACTTGAAACGTCCCTTTGAAGTGGAGATAGATGCTAGTGGGTATGATATGGGAGTAGCCTTGATGCAGGGAGGAAGGCCCGTATGCTACCATTCTAAAGTATTTCATGGGGCATGTATCAACTACCCTAAATATGAAAAGGAGCTATATTGTCTAGTGCAAGTTGTGAAGAAGTTGAAACATTATATGATGGGAAAAGAGAAAATAATACACACAGATCACCAACCACTGCAATACTTGCAGGCCCAGAGTAAGCTACAACTGACTAAGCAAGGTAAGTGGATGGGCTTTGTGCAACAACCTCATTTAGTGGTAAATTATATTAAGGGTATCACAAACAAGTTGGTCAACATGCTTTCAAGGGCACCCACATCAAAGATCACAATTTTGGGAACCCTAACGGACATGGAGCCATTCACCCATGATGCTTATAAAGAGGCATATATAGAGGATGAGGACTTTAAGGAGGTGTTTAATTAGTTACATAGCTAGAATCATGTGCACAATGGTGACAACACATTTGAATACCATATTTAGAATGGGTTACTCTACAAGCTGGATAAGTTATGTGTTCCTAAAAATGAGCAACTTTAGCTAATGAGGGAGGTTCACACCTCCAAATTTTTAGGGAATTTTAGTGTAGGGAAAATATTGGCAAACTTCCAGAGGTATGTATACTATCCTAGGATGCAAAAAGATGTAGCTAGGTTCATAATATTATTCATGCTTGACTATACCAAAAACCTAGTAGTGTGGAACATGCTCTATACCATCCCTTGCCTTTACCCAATCATCCTTGGGAAAGCATTTCCATAGACTTTTTGGGATCTTTACCAATAACTAGGAAACGACGTGACTACCTATTCATGGTAGTTGATAAGTTCAACAAGATGTGTATTCTAATGTCATGTAAAAAGATTATCAGTGAATAAGAAGCAGTGAACTTGTTCTTTGGGCGAGTCTGGGTGTTGGGATGCCAAGGAGCATCGTTTTAATAAGGACACAATATTTATTAATTCATTATGGACTACATTGTGGTAGAATATGGACATGAAATTGAAGAGGACTGCAACATTCCATCCACAAATGGATGGGAAAACATAAGAGGTCAACAGGAATTTGGCAACGCTTTGATGGGTTACAACTGGAATATATAACACTCTTATAATAACAATTTGGTATATGTACAACATGTAACAATCCCACGTTAAAAGTTCATGTGATAAAGTTAATAAAGGGAAAATAAGACCAAGGTCATGGAAAATGTATTCCAAGATGAATGTTGGGTAAAACATCTTAGTGGGCGTTCATTAACTGGCATTTTATTTATGAAAACAAAGTAAAATAGGAGAAAAGGGAGATGAAAGGTCATTGGTTGTATGTGAGGAGGAAATTGAAGGAAAATGAAGAAAATAGAGGCCTTAATAATAAAAATAATTCTGAGGATTAGTTCACATCCTTTTGAGAGTTTAGTTTTGGAATTGGTTTCGGAGAGGAGAAGAGCACCAAGAGGAGAAAGCAAGCAAAGGAAGGACAAGGAAGTAAAGGAAGTAAAGGAAAAGCAAAGGAAAGATGGATCAATAAGCTTCAACATGAATACTTGCAGGTATTAGGTTGCATGTGTGATTTACAAGCTGGTTTGTGCATGCATGGTGTATGCATGTGTGTATTTGGTTCTATTGCTATCATTAGCATGGGTTTTGCTAGGTGTGACAGTGGTTTCATCCTTTCCCTACCAATTCCAGATAATTATGGTGTGATGGGATTCATTCTTGATTGAGATTTGGATTCCTAGAAGGTTTTGATTTTGGGTGAGGTGGTCTCAGGAAAATCCCTAGGGTTGTGGGTGGCGATGGTTTTTTTCGAGAATCCCTCAACAGGTGGGTGGAGAGAGGAAAATTCCTCAAGGGATGGTGAAGGAATTCTGAGGCATCAAGCTTGGTTTGGTTTTTTGATCTTGAGATTGGTTTAGGTGAGATCACAATAGTGTTAGGGTGGAGGTGGTTTAACCTCTAGATTCCCTTGGGTGTTTATTCTTGGTTATCCGATGAGATCCCACATTCATGCTTGGAATATGGCACAGGCGTGATTGGATAAAAGAAATACTTGGTTCAGCCCAATCTATGGTTGGATGGTACGTGGAAGTCCTTAACTTGATTAGATTTGTCATATGTTAATAAGAACCATTTTCCTCTTGTGTTTTATGAGTAAATGTACTTGTTATGATGTGGCTTTTATGGTTGTTCTATCATAGTTATTTATTTGGTTATATGTTGGTTATAAGCATGGTTTTATGACATATTCCAGTTATGTCTCTTATTGTGTTTTGATTGGTAAATGAATGGTTATTGAATGCATGACCTAATAGATGTTATTGCAGCCATAGTGAGAAGGCATTAAAACTAGTTGATGATTCCCATATAACTATCAAACCCCCATGTTCAGAGATGCACTCATGACATGTAGATTTCATCTTCACCATGTGTTTGGCTGAATGATTGTCATGGTTACGCTTGGTTAGGTCAATTCCTTGATAAAGTTTTGTGTTAGAGGCTTTTTCCTCGTGCCATCTATTGCTCTGGAAAGTTTCATCAAGTTTTGGGCAGTGATTTGGAGACTATCCCTGAAAAGGTGGCATAGATTTTGCGGTTGCAAGTGCAGAACTGGGAAATTGGGACTACAGTCGCTACCTTATAGGCTTGTGCATGTGACTGGAGGTCTACAGTCACATGGATGTAGATTTGTGCATATAACTGGGAATCCAGGTCACTAAAAAATCAAGTTAGCTCATGGTTTGGGCACCTAGAGTGGTTGTTTAGTTCTTGTGGGTCCTGTAGCTCTTGAGGAAGGTTAGTAAAGTTTTGGTTTGTCGAGTCGACTTCCTTAACTATACTTAGGAGGTTGATTCATATCATAGTAGCTCTTATTTCATGTTTACCCCAATAGGGCAATGAAACTGGGTAAGTGTGGGAGGGGTGGTTACAGGGTGGTATCAGAGCATGGTTCAAACACTTGGACCGGATGGGATAGATGCATGTTGTTATGCAAGCATTGTCATGGTTTTGGTTATCATGCATGACGTCATTGTATATATTCTATGTTATTATGAAGCTATTGGTATGTTATGAGGCTGACATGTTGCCGAGATAGAGCAGGAGATGTAGGTCATCAAAGCGAAGTTGCAACATTGGACCTTAGGGTAAGAGTAGATCGTCATACAAATTTGTATGTTGGGCATGCAAGTATGATATTTAATGGTTTTTATATGAATTATATTTATGTATGTGCCTATCATTCTATTATTGTTGTGGTTGCATGCATGATAAATGCTAGTTGATCAGTGCGGTCATATGCATATGTGTCAGATAGTCATGAATGATAGTAACTTGTTGTTATATGCATTGCAGTCATACACATGATTATTATGGTCATTACCTTTAAGATCATGATTTAATATGTATCATGCTAATCTAGATATTGAGATATGAGTCGATAGATTTGTGATATTGTGTCATACTAATCTGGATCGACTTGTGCAGATGTGATAGCCTCCCCTAAGATACATTGAGGTATGAGTTTGATTATGTTGTCTATTTGGTTTATCTAAGATGGTATGTGTATAGGTCGTTTGAATGTTTGATTAATTGCATTGATATGAGTATGTGTCTGTAAGATTGCATGAAGGAATGATCTTGTTTTAAGATTGTTGTACTAACACAATGTGTGTTGAGACAGTTGATATGCACAGTTGACAAGGTAATAGTGGTTGTTTATATAACTAACAGTTGGGTGATGTGATAGGACATAATAAGACTCAATTTAAGCATAAAAAGGTAAAATAAAGGAATTGGGTGAGAATTCCTTTGGCCGTGTTTGGAAACCACAATTCCAAATGAACGATTGCTTTGCATCAATACAGGAAGTGTTCTCAACCGTGATTTTATTTGACATTATGTGGATATGTGTTATATTCATCAACATGTATTTGACATGTATAACAACTGGTTTCTAGTTATAGATGGGTT
Organism: Pinus taeda; assembly: GCA_000404065.3. Classification (NCBI taxonomy): domain Eukaryota; kingdom Viridiplantae; phylum Streptophyta; class Pinopsida; order Pinales; family Pinaceae; genus Pinus; species Pinus taeda. Next base: position 46,433 of record APFE031581531.1, read on the forward strand.
CGTCAAGGGAATTGGAGTCCCTTGAGGGAAGACGTGTATGTGTTCAGTTACAAGGCAACGTGCTTGGCACATCAAGGTAATATAACTGGTATATTGTTATATTTATTTATACAGTAATAGTTATGTGTTTATGGTAGTATGATGGAGGGATTGCATGGCAAAAGACACTGCCATGAAATCTTGAAGAAGGCTCATTTTGAGAATTCCCTTGGAGGAATTGGGAACCCATGGGGATTGGGTCATGGTGTTTTTACTAGTTTTGTGCTTTCGGTGCTTTGCGATTTGTTTGTGCTTGATTTACAATTTTGTTTATGTTTGGTGCATGGCCATGCCATTTTGTTTATGGTGTCATATTTCTTTTGGTTTTCATCGTTTTCTTCTTATTTGTTTCTTGTACTTGCCTTTTATGTTTTGAAGGTCTTGGGAATTCGTTGGGGAACGAGAAGTTAATGTAGCTCGGGGAGAGTTGAATGAAACATAACAAGTAATGTAAAACTTAGATGGAGCCCGGTGCATGAGTAAAGGGCAATTGAAGGCAAGAGTATGACAATCGGTTGGATTGGTTGGGTCCATTGGTGTAAATGGACAGTGGCAGTACAATCATGAGAAAGGTAACATGAAAGGTAAAGTGAATGGATTTGAGGTATCAAATGCCTTCGCTATGTTGGGAATTGTTGTTCTCAATGTTTTGCATGCTATGCATGGATACATGAAATTCTCCTAACCTTGGCCTTATGATATCCATTAATTATGTTGTGATCATGATTATGTTGATGTCCATATATGTATATATGTATGTACGTATGTTGTTGTCTGACAGGGTCGTCATGGATCATGATTGTTTTATGTTAAATACTTATATGTTTGTATGTATGTATGTCAATGTTTGACAAGGGTTTTCAGGGATCATGCTTGTAGAGGAATGATTGCTTATGCAGGTGAATGACATGACGAGGTTCATGGTTTATGAGGAATCAAGTGGGAAGAGTAGCCCTGATAGATCTATAAGATTAGTATTGTGTGGATATGGATTGATATTATGTGCTTGTACTATGTCTATGTTTATTATATGGAAGGTAATGTTGAGGGATACATCAACGGAATGCAAGCAGTGTGATCTGTGACACGCTGGGACAAGTATGGTTAATGGAAAGACACTAGAAGCAAAGTTTCTTGGTAGAGACAGTGTGGTCTCTGGAAGTGAAATACTACTAATGTGTATTTGTTGTACATGATGTACCTATGATGTTTTGGGCATGTTGCATATATAGTGTTGTGTGCATGTTCCACATGTGGTAGTGTGTACATATAGTGTTGTGTGCATGTTGCATATGCGGTACTATGTACAGATAGTGTTGTGTGCATGTTGTATGCGCAATGTTGTGAACATATGGTGTTGGGTGCATGTTGTATATGTGGTGTTTTGTACACATGGTGCGGTGTGGTACTGATTAGAATTGGATCCTTAAACATTTCTCATGACTGTTTCAAAATTGTGTCAGATCAAATCTTATGAATAACAAGTATCAGAAATGACCTCTAGACAATGGCAATTGTGTCCTGCACGGAACAACGAGGGCCCTCGGTCAAACCACGCTAACCGTTGGCCCATGGAGGCTGTGCATGGACGCAAATTGGCAATCGAAAGCCCAGATCCAGAAACAGAGGCAGTTTCTGATACGTGATTAGCACTAATTGCTTATCGCAGGACAAAACCCTCAGAGAAGGAAATCCCCGAGCGCTTGGTCACGAGGGAAAATAGGAAACCGTGTGGAAAATGTCAAAAGGCGAGTCTTGCGCCCAAAACCGGCAAGATAACACATGCACTTCGAGCGGTAAGCGGATTTGGCCAAGTTCAGCGTGATGCCATACACCCGGCAATGTGTGTCCAGTGGATGAGAGAGAAAACTACTTACATCGCGTGAATAACGGTCGAGCAACTTACCCGCACGATATAGATGGAGACCATAGGATTTGGAGGCTCTAGATCAACGGAGGAGAATTAACCTGATGGATGACCAGACTCGATGATAAAATACACTGAGGCACATAAAGATTTGAGGTCCGGCATGACCGATGAGCTGGCAGAAGGATCAGTTTCGCACGCAAATCTTGGAGTAACGGAAATAACGATCGTTCGATAGAAAACTGACTCTCAGTCCGTAAGGTGACAAGTGGCCACCTCTCTATGCAGTGTTACACATCGATGATGACATAGAGCAAGGGAATTCCAACGAACAAAGGCAGGCGATCCAGAGAGCTGGGAAGAGGAAATGAACAGTCAGGGAGCAGATTGGCTTTAAGCCGCGAACAAACAAAGAACAGAGGAGGAACAAAAGTAGAGAAAGAAGCGAATCGCAGAGAACAGAGAAGCCGAGCTGACCTGCAAAGCAATGGCAATATCAAGCAGATAGAGACAGAGAGAGTCCGAGAGTCTATGAACTCCAGAGAGGGCTTGAGAGGTTCAAGCAACTCCTCCGTATATACCTGTCTGGTATTGAGTACCAAATTGGGCTCATACCATTGAGACCAGTTGAGTTCGAGATTCAGTAAGGGGGACTCTGTGTACTCTAGAGGCTTAGGGGATCCAAGTACCACGCTACTGATCATCATCTGTTAAGTGAGACTCAAATTGAGATCCTTATTGTAAAATCTTTGCTTAAGACACAATAGAAAAGGCCACCACTGAAGGCTGGACCAGGAGACGTAGCCCAGGAGGATTGGGTGAACTCCTTATTAAATTTGTTGTGTTTTTATATTTGCTTACTGTGTTTCTCTTACTGTTTTCAAGTGTCTATGTATTTTGCAATCTTATCAATCTGTTGCTTAAAATAACATAGACACACCCCAGCACCTGGGTCTGTAATATTTTCATTAATTAACTGAGATCATTCACGAGTGATTTTCAGATCAAGTGGTATCAGAGCTCCTAGGTTGTTTAAGGTTAGACAAGCTTATGCTGGATTTTGTCGTTGAATGCTAACTAGATCAAAGATTAAATCAGGAGAAGAAGAGTTGGTTGAAACTAACCTGGAGATTGGAAGAATATATCCTCAGAAGAAAATGCCAGAGGAAAGTCCCTTGGGGCCAGACCTTCAATTCACAGATAGTTTCCTAGCCATGACGTCCATGGTAGAGGAAATGTATAAGGAATTTAGGAAACATAAAGATGAAGATTCATCAGGCTCCAAGAAAGATAAAGGAGAAGAAGAATCTCTCCTCTATGACCACTCAAAAGGGAAAGGGAAAGAAGAAAGCTTTCTCACACCTCCTAATAGCCTTGAACATAAAAAGAAGACATCTTTGATTAAATTAGATGTTAAATTTGATTTACCCATATATGATGGAGAGTTGAATGCAGAGAAGCTGGATAATTGGATCAGACAAATTGATGTTTATTGCATAGTGTGGAGTATCGACTTAGACAAGAGTAAGATTCAGCTAGCCAGCCTATGCCTCAGAGACACTGCCTTGGTATGGTGGGAAGGTAGGACACAAGCTGACATGAAGAAACATGGTAAGATTCTTTCTGTCTAGAGTGAATTTGTTTCTGCAATAAAAAAATAGTTCTATCCACTAACTTACATGCAGCAAGCCATGATGAGCTGGCAAACTCTTCGTCAATTGAAAGGGCAAAGTGTATAGGGTTACACTCGAGAATTTAGGAAGAGAGTTTTGATTCTAGGAATTTCATTAGACTCACCTGAGACTCTATTGAAGTACATAGGGGGTCTACACAGCTACATGAGACACACTATCCTCATGTTTAACCCCACTAGTATAGATGAGGTATCTATTCAAGCTACGCATCTAGAAGCTAGAGGAAAGAATGGGAACCCAGAAGTTGAGGGATCATCCAAACCCATTGCAAGCAAAAATAAGGAGAAAATAAAACAGAAATGGAAAGAAAGGAAGGCCAATACTCCACGAAAGACAAAGTCTTCATGCACTCACTGTAAAAAGGATGGGCATGATGATGAGCACTGTTGGATTCTGCATCTAGAACTGAGACCTAAGAAGTTCGAGGGCAAGAAGAAGAAGACTACTGCATCCATTCAGAAAGATTTGGGGTCAAAATCAGGAGACGAAATAACCATTGCAGCCACAGGTATAAGAGGTAAAAATTTTGAAGCATCTACTAGTAATTCTGCACAATATATTAATGATGAAGAAAATAAGAGAAAAAGACATGAGCTTTTCCATATTCAAGTTGTTTCCAAACATCAAAGATTGATACTTTTTTTTATAGTGGCTCACAAGTAAATTTAATTTCTGAAGAAATTGTAAAGAAGTTGGGATTACTGACTACACCTCACAAGAAACCATACCCATTAGGTTGGTGAAGTGATAAAGCACAACTACAAGCGACTAGACAATGTAAACTTAAGTTTTCTTTTGGGTCAGCATTTGTAGATGAGGTTGAGTTAGATATAATTCCTCTAGATATATGAGGAATTGTTTTAGGAAGTCCTTACTTGTATGATAGAAAAGCTATTTTCTATAGAGTTGAGAACAAGTATCTACTCGTTAAAGATGGAATTGAATACTTTGTAAGAGCTCATAAGCTCAAGAATAATTATACTCTCATAAACTCAGGGCAGATGAAATGAATTGTAAATTCATGCAAACAATTTTTACTGATTGTTGTAAAGGAAAAGAAACTTGATAAAACCAATGAATTTGAGGGCTGTGATGTTAAACAAAAAGCTGATTTAGAAAAAATTGTTTCAGAGTATGATGTCTTGTTCCAAGAACCTAAAGGTCTACCAGCCAAAAAGGAAATAGTGCATGATATTAATTTGTAGCAAGATGCTCCATTGCCTAACATTGGGATGTATAGGTTGTCCGCTTTAGAGAATGCAGAAATCAAGAAGCAGGTGCAGGAGTTGCTCGAGAAGGGGTTCATCAGACCTAGCACTTCACCATGTGGGTCACCAATCGTTTTGGTGAGAAAGAAAGATGGCTCGTGGAGAATGTTCATTGATTACCGAGCACTGAATAAGATAACGAAAAAATCGTTATCCCCTTCCTCGCACAGATGATCTACTAGATCAGTTAAAGGACGTTGTTTATTTTGCCAAGTTAGACTTGCATAGTGGATATCATTAGGTCAGAGTTGCAGAACAAGATGCATGGAAGACTGCTTTCAAAACAAACCAGGGATTGTATGAATGGCTGGTTATGCCTTTTGGCTTAACTAATGCTCCTGCTACTTTCATGAGAATAAAGAATGATGTACTCAGACATTTTCTTGATGATTTTGTTATTATATATCTAGATGACATTCTTATATTTAGAAAAACGTGGGAAGAACATTTAAAGCATGTTAAGCAGACACTAGATGTTTTGAAAAGAGAAAAAATTTATGTTAAACTCTCAAAATGTGAATTTGGCAAAACATCTTTGAATTATTTGGGACATATAATAGGGGTGGTGAGTTGATGATAGATCCCTCTAAAGTTGCAGTCATTATAAACTGGCCTAAACCCAAATCTGCTACAGAAGTGAGAAGCTTGTTAGGAGCAGCACAATATTGGAGAAAGTTCATTTCTAACTTTTCCTTAATTGCAACTCCCTTACATGCTTTGACAGGATTAAACAAGGTGTTTCAATGGGGAGGCAAACAACAGAAAGCCTTCGACACCTTGAAAGAAAAGATTAGTACAACACCAATACTAGCACTGCCAGATCTTCAAATACCATTTGAGATCTAAACAGATGCCAGTGACTATGCCATGGGAGCAGTGTTGATATAGCACGGTAAACCCATATGTTATCATTCTAAGACATTTAATTCTGCAGTAGTTAACTATCTTGCATATGGTAAAGCATTGTATGCATTAGTACAGAGTGTGAAAAAGTGGAAACATTACTTAATGGGCAAAGAGACAGTCATACATATTGATCATCAACCACTTCAATATCTACACTCCTAAACTAAGTTGCAGCAATCAAGACACTATAGGTGGATGGGTTTTCTACAACAGTTTCATTTAGTCATCAGATATAAAAAGGGCATACACAATAAAGTTGCAGATATGTTGTCTAGGCCTATTATAAATGCATCCACTATACTTAAGCATACTTTAGTACTGCATGAGAGCTACATTGAACAATATGCTCAAGATATAGATTTCAAAGATGTATATGCAACTTTAAGTCAAGGCAAACGAGTAGGAGAATTGGATTATCACATTAAGGACCGACCCTTGTATCATTGTGGGAAGCTATGCATTCCACAAACTGAAAGAGTAAAGATAATTCGGGAAGCATACACTTCACTAATATCAGGTCACTTTGGGGTAAGTAAAACTGTTGCACAGTTGCAAAGATTTTGTTATTGGCCAAAAATGAATGAGACAGTTTCTAGATATGTAAGAGGGTGTACCATGTGTGCTAAAAGCAACCCCAGCTATAGAAAACTAAGCTTGTACACTCCACTACCAGTTCCTTTTCATCCTTGGGAAAGTATTTCCATGGAATTTGTTGGAGGACTACCTGAATCTAGGAAAGGTCATGACTATTTATATGTTGTTGTGGACAGGTTCAGCAAAATGTGTATTTCGATACCTTGTAATAAACAAATTACAGCTGAACAAACTGCAAAGTTGTTCTTTCAACATGTATGGGTTCATTTTGGATTACCCACTTCCATTGTATCTAATCAAGACACCTGATTAGTTGGGAGGTTTTGGTCAAGTCTGTGGGAACTAATGGACACCAGACTGAAGAAAAGCACAACCTTTCATCCATAGATAGATGGCCAGACATAAGTGGTCAACAAGACAATTATCTAGTTGCTCAAAGGCTATTGTAACAAGAATCCCAAACTTTAGGATGAACATTTGTGTTATGTGCAGCATGCTTACAACTGAGCAAAACATTCTTCTACACAGAGATCTCCTTTTGAGGCCTATTTTGGTTTCACACCAAGGTCTCCCTTGGATTTTGTCTTTGGTAAAGACATAACAGTTGATGTATACAGTGATGTGAACAAGGCAACCAAGTTCATTGGACAAATCCAAGAGATTCACCATGCAGTACAAGAACAGTTGGAAAAGAGCCAAGCCAAATACAAGGCAAGGCATGACAAGCATCAGATGGAGCATAATTTCCAAGTTGGTGATCAAGTCTGGCTGTATATCAGCAAAGATATAATGCAAGGTGAAGGTAAAAAGCTAAAGCCAATAAGGTATGGACCTTTCAAGATACTTGAGAAAATTGGCGAGAATGATTTTCGCCTTGATTTACCAGCTTACATGCATATCTACTCAGTCGTTAATGCAGACAGCTTGAGACTATTTGAACCTTCATTAATTGAAGATCCCGAAGAGCAAATTCAATTGCCTTCCATTAATGATCTATTACCAGAATATCTCAATGAATTACAGGAAGGTGAGGATGACGCGTAGGGGAGATGTTGAGTACCTCAAGATTGGACTCAAGGGTTCAAATCCAAGCAGTGCAAAATGGATAGAGATTGGACAAGTGAGACAGTTATATCCTCACTTAGTCAATGCTTGAAAACCAACTTTTGGTGGTCCAAAATCTTTTTCAGTGGGAAGGTCGTGATCCGAATTAGATCCTTAAACATTTCTCATGACTATTTCAAAATTATGTCAGATCAAATCTTATGAATAACAAGTATCAGAAATGACCTCTGGACAATGGCAATTATGGCTTGCACAGAACAACGAGGACCCTCGGTCAAAGCGCGTTGGCCGTTGGCCCATGGAAACCGCACATGGATGCAAATTGGCAATCGAAAGCCCAAATCCAGAAACAGAGGCAGTTTCTGATACACGATTAGTGCTAATCGCATATCGCAGGACAAAACCCTCAGAGAAGGAAAGCCTTGAGCGCTCGGTCACGAGGGAAAACAAGAAATCGTGCAAAAAACGTCAAAAGGCGGGTCCCACGCCCAAAACTAGCAAGAAATCGCATGCAGTTCGAGCGGAAAGCAGGTTTGGCCAAGTTTAGTGCGATGCCATACACTGGACGACGTGTGTCTAGCGGATGAGAGAGAAAACTGCTTACATCACGTGAGTAACAGTTGAGCAACTTACCTGCGCGATATAGACAAAGATCGTAGGATCTGGAGGCTCCAGACCAATGGCAGAGAATTAACCCAATGGATGATTGGATTCGACAGGAAAATAGACTGAGGCACATAAAGATTTGAGGTCCGGCATGACCGATGAGCTGGCAGAAGGATCAGTTTCGCGGGAAAATCCTAGAGTAACGGAAATAACGACCGTTCAAAAGAAAACTGACACTCAGTCCGTAAGGCGACAAGTGGCCACCTCTCTGTGCAACGTTACATAGCAATGACAACGCAGAGCAAGGGAATTCCAACGAACAAAGGCAAGCGATCCAGAGAGCCAGGAAGAAGAAACGAATAGTCAGGGAGCAGATTGGCTTTAAGCCGCGAACAAACAAAGAATAGAGGGGGAATAAAAGTAGAGAAAGAAGCGAATCGCAGAGAACAGAGAAGATGAGCTGACCTACAGAGCGAAGGCAGTATCGAGCAGACATAGACAAAGAGAGTTCGAGAGTCTGTGAACTCCAAAGAGGGCTTGAGAGGTTCAAGCAACTCCTCTATGTATACCTGTCTGGTATTGAGTACCAAATTGGGCTCATACCATTGAGACCAGTTGAGGTCGAGATTCAGTAAGGGGGAGTCTGTGTACTCTAGAGGCTTGGGGGATCCAAGTACCACCCTACTAATCATCATCTATTAAGTGAGACTCAAATTGAGCTCCTGATTGTAAAATCTCTGCTTAAGACACAATAGAAAAGGCCACCACTGAAGGCTGGACTAGGAGACGTAGCCCAGGAGGTTTGGGTGAACTCCTTATTAAATTTGTTGTGTTTTTATATTTGCTTACTGTGTTTCTCTTACTATTTTCAAGTGTCTTTGTATTTCGCAATCTTATCAATTCGTTGCTTAAAATAACATAGAAACACCCCAGCACATGGGTCTGTAATACCTTCATTAATTAACTGAGATCATTCATGAGTGATTTTTAGATCAGGTACACATGGTGTTCCATGCTTGTGGTGTTGTGTACATGTTGTGTAGGTAGTTCTGTGTACATGTGGTGTTGTGTACACATCATGCAGGTGGAGTTGTGTATACATAGTGTAGGTGGTAATGTGTACATGTGGTATTGTGTGCATGTTGTACCTGTTATGTTCTATGCATGTGGTATTGTGTTCAAGTCATACATGTTGTGGTGTGTACATATGGTACCGTGTTGCGGGTATAGTGTAGTCATTGTGTCGTGACAAGTGTATTCGGTGTGTTGTACACCGGGTGTAGATGTATGTGTTGTGTTGTACACCAGATGCAGGTGTATGTGTGGTGTTTTACATTAGGTGTAGGTGTATATGTGGTGTTGTACACCGGGTGTAGGTGTATGTGTTGTGTTGTACATTATGTATGTGTATGTGTTGTACAGTTTGATGGGACATCCAGCTATGGTACTGTCCGGATACACTTATTGTTGTTATTGAGTGTTGAGGCGGTTTAGTCTCTCAATGCCCTTGTTGTTGCTATTGAGGGTTGAGGCGGTTTAGTCTCTTGGTGATTTTGTTGTTTCTATCGAGGGTGAGGCGATTTAGTCTCTAGATACCCTTGTCGTTGCTATTAAGGGTAGAGGCGGTTTAGTCTTTGGATACCCTTTTTGTTGATATTGGGGGAGGAGGCAATTTAGTCTCTAAATTCCCTTGTTTATTTAAAGAGAAGTGAAGCCATTGGGTGCTTGTTGGGTTTGGCAACCAATTCAGTGTGTGTACGGAAAGGATAAAGAACAAAGGCAAAAGCAAAAGAATCATTTGAAAGATAAGTATCAATATTTTATTCCATTTTTTAACTATGTACGTGATATATGACTCTGATTTATGATCATTGCATGTGATCTATGATTTGTATTTATGATGGTTGAGTTTTGAGCTAACTGGATGTGATATGCTTATAAAAGATGATGTGATCAAAGAGTTTGTTTGACTTGTTCTGACAGGAAGTAAACAAAATTGCAAGTATACCTTATTGACGAGCTACCAATGAGGTATGATTTGAATTTATTTCAATTCCCTTTTAGTCTAATGGAAAATATGTGCTTGGTAAAGGAAAGAATGGAAAATGCCCAGTTTGGGGTGGTTGGAACTGACTGCAAGAATTAGCAGCAACGCCAAAAAGGATTTGGAACATGCAACAATATGTTTGTAAAGCACTTCAGGAGCAAGGCCATTGTGGGACATTAGTACCCAATAATGTATATTGATTACCATGAGCATGCTATGACTGATATGATGGTTTTGAGGGCGGGATATGCCTTGGTTTTGTACCTTCTGATGCGGAGAAACATTTCCAAGGGATGGATCACCGAGAAAGGGGATGTCAGGGAACTTGGAAGGTGAGTGACTGCAAGAAAGGGGGTTATCGGAAATTGGGACTACAGTCACTAGCTTGGAGGCTTATGCATGCGACTGGAGATCTAGATTCACATGGATGCAGGCTTATGCATGCGACTGGGAGTCCAGGTCACTAAAAAAGCAAGTTAGCTTAGGGTTTGGGCACTGGAGTAGTTGTTTAGCTCCTATAGGTCCTGTAGCTCCTAAGGAAGGTCAGTAAAATTTTGGTTTGTTGATTCCACTTCCTTAACTATACTTAGGAGGTTGAGTCATGTCATAATATCCCTCATGTTTACCCCAACAGGCCAGTGAAAGTGGGTAAATGTGGGATGGGTGGTTACAAGGTGGTATCAAAGCATGGCTCAAACACTTGGGACGGATGGGCTAGATGCATGTTGTTATGCATGCATTGTCATGGTTTTGGTTACCATGCATGAGGCCATTGTATATTGTCTATGTTATTATGATGCTATTGGTATGTTATGAGGTTGACATTTTGTCGAGATATGGTAGAAGATGTAGGCCATCGGAGCGAGGTTACAGCATTGGACCTCAGGGTAAGATTAGATAGTCATCCAGGTTTGTATGTTGGGCATGCAAGTATGATATTTAGTGGTTGTTATATGCATCATAGTTATGTATATGCCTATCATTCTATTATTGTTGTGGTTGAATGCATGATAGATGCTAGTTGATCAATGTGGTCATATGCATATGTGTCACATACTTATGAATGGTAGTAACTTGTTGTTATATGAATTACGATGATACACATGATGATTATGGTCATTGCCTTTAAGATCTTGATGTTATATGTATCATGCTAATTTGGATTAGCCTGTGAAGATGGTTATGGTATTCAAGTATGAGGCAATATATTTGTGATATTGTGTCGTACTAATATGGATTGACTTGTGCAGATGTGATAACCTCCCATGAGATACATTGAAGTATGAATTTGATTGCTTTGTCTATGTGGTTTATCTAACATGGTATCTTTACAGGTTGTTTTAATGTTTGATTAATTGCATGATATGAGCACGTGTTTGTAAGATTGCATGAATGAATGATCTTGTTTTAAGATGGTTGTACTAACACAATGTGTGTTGAGACAATTGATATGCCCTTGAGTGCCAATGGGTGCTAGTTGTAATATTACAACTAACGACTGTGAGATCGGTTGTTGATTATGACATGATTGTTACTCTTGGTAAAGGTTTATTTCAAACTAATATACGTGATGGTTTGATCCTTGGAATATGTGACTGACATGTGTGAAAAGTTGCAGGGCAACATTCTTGGTATTAGCATGACAAGGTAACAGTTGATTTGTTTATATAGCTAATGGTTGGGTGATGTGACATGACATAATAAGACTCAATTGCAGTAGGAAAAGGTAAAATAAAGGAATTGGTTGAGAATTCCTTTGGATATGTTTGGAAACCGCAATTCCAAATGAATGAGTGCTTTGCATAAATACAGGAAGTGTTCTTAACAATGATTTTATTTGACATTGTGTATATGTGCTATATTCATGAACATGTATTTGACAGGTATAACAATTAGTTTCTAGTTATAGTTGGATCTGTCAAGGGAATTTGAGTCCCTTCAGAGATGTGGTGGATATGCTCAGTTACAAGGCAACGTGCTTGGAACAATAAGGTAAGATAATTGATATATTGTTATATTTATTTATACATTGATAGTTATTTGTTTATGGTAGTATGATGCATAGATTGCATGGAAAAAGAGACTGCCATGAAATCTAGAAGAAGGATCGGGTTGATATTTCCCTTGGAGACATTAGGAACCCATGGGGATTGGGTCATGGTGTTGGTTGCTAGTTTTTTGTTTTCAGTGCTTTGTGATTTGTTTGCGCTTGATTTATAGTTTTGCTTATGTCTCTTGCATGGCCATGCCACTTTGTTTGTGGTGTCATATTGCTTTTGGTTTTCATGGTTTTCTTCTTGTTTGTTTCTTGTCCTTGATTTTTATGTTTTGATGGCCTTCGGAATTGGTTGGGGAAGGGGAAGTTAATGGAGCTCGGGGAGAGCTGAATGAAACCAAACAAGTAATGTAAGACTCAGATGGAGCCCGTTGCAAGAGTAAAGGGTCATTGAAGACAAGAGTATGATAATCGGTTGGATTGGTTGGGTCCATTGGTGTAAATGGATGGTGGCAATAATGTTGGTATCAATTTATGACTAATCATTTCACTTAAAAATCCTCTTTTGCTCATCATTTCTTACCATTTAACCTTTATATTTCCTCCATAACCCCTAGAAATGGAATGGTATAATGTCATTGTCATTATTTTTATCTTGAAATTAATTTTTAGATTGTTGTGTTAAAATTGAAATTTTCTAGAAAATTACAAGATGTTGTAATTTCCTGTAATCGCTCCATGATTTGACATGTTGCATAATAGGATGGGAAATTTGAAGATTGTGGGCATGAACCTAAATGTACAGAGATGGTGGATTACCTATCCACTTCCGGATTTGAAGAATATAGGTGGACGGTCAACGTTGGTCAAACCCAGCTACTTTAGCAGAAATTCCAGATTTTGTGAACACAATTTTCTATTTTTTGAGATTTTTGCCTAAATGGAGGATCTGATCCAATTCGACCTCCTTTGATGTAATTGATAGGATCTTATTAGGATAATAAGGAGTATGAATAGCTTCTTTTTGTTATGGAGATTTATGATAAATAACTCAAAGAGAGAACTGTGTTGGGGATTAGTTTTTGATATCTGAAGAACTTGGAAAATGTAGTTTATGTATTTTGATTCTCAGACTTAAATACAGAGCTACAGTATTGAGTTCATCTTATGTTTTTAGATCCAATAGTTTTCTTCATTTGAGTTAGCCTACAACGTGCTTGCAAAGTGTGGAAGGGCCCCCACTACGGAGCTAGTACACTCCTTAAGTTTTCTTATAAATTGCATAGATAGATTTGATATTTAGAATTTGTTATTTAATTCATGTGTTGCAAGTTCATGCAATTGAAAATTGTAAATTGAAGAGATATGTATTTGTTGTGAAAGAGCTTTGTAAGAAGTTTCAACCAATATTCATCCTGAAGTTGACAAATATGTTTGCTCTTTTATGATTTTAATTTTAGAGTTAGTTCATAGTTCAATTTCCATTGATTAAGATTTGTAATTGCAAAATTCAATCTATAGTTAGATGAATGAAACTTGTAAGAGGATCAACTATTATTGATTTCCAAAGTTACTTATCTCATTCATTGCCTTGACTAGTTGAGATTTAGAAATTGTTTTGAATTGTTATTACTTAGGATTGGAAGGGATTCTATAGAGTAAAGTTCTTGTAAGGGAATGGTAGAATCTTCAGCAAATAATTAATACTTTGTTTTGTTAAATAGGCAATCAGATTTCAATCAGATTTGTTTTCATCTAAATTAATGCTTCAGTGTTTGAAAAAGACAAGGAGACACCTCTTGTAAGAGAGCATTGTTAATTTCATTTCACTAGGCTATCATTAGAACACTAGATCTTTCTAGATATATATACATTAGATAAGAGCCTCTAAGTGTACCTACTCGGGTTGCTTAACTTACCTTAGCAAGTAAAGCCCAACAAGTACATTCATGAGAAAGGTAACAGGAAAGGTAAAGTGAATAGATCTGAGGTATCATATGTCTTAGCTATGTTGGGAATTGTTGTTCTCAATGTTGTGCATGCTATGCATGGATACAAGTTTTCTTAACCTTGACTTTATGATATCTAGTAATTATGTTGTGATCATGATTATGATGATGTTTATATATGTATGTATGTATATCGTATTCTAACAGGGTCATCAGGGAACATGATTATTTTATGTTAAATGTTTATATGTATGTATGTATGTATGTCATTATCTGACAAGGTTGTTAGGGATCATGCTCGTGGAGGATGATTGCTTATGCAGGTGAATAACATGAAGAGTTTCCTGGTTTACAAGAAATCAAGTGGGAAGAGTAGCCCTGATAGATCTATGAGGTTAGTATCGTGTGGATATGAATTTGATGCAAGAGCATCATCTCTGAAAAACACCTTGTATTTTACTTAAGCTAGGGGGTTTCATGTTTTGAAGAAATATTAAAATTTCATGTAAATATTAATATTATTTTGAGTGATTAATTAATTATTTGTGAGAAATTGTAAAT